>PNEQ01099536.1:0-40190 GCA_003012365.1 Medauroidea extradentata | reverse complement strand
TTCATTATGTTATCTGGTTTTCAAGTTTTGTATGAAGTAAAAATACGCAAATTTTGACTTTGAAGTGCCATTACGGGAAAACTATATGAGCTAATTTTTTTCCGTTAGAAGTATGTGTACTCTCAAGTAATGTGTACAAAACTAACACTATTTCATACAAGTATAAAATTATGTTTTTTCCCCACTTGAACAACCTTAAGGGGGAGTGTTAGACAATTTTGTTGTATTTTCAGTTTTTGAGCCATAACGTGTATTCAAATTGTATCATAACAATTTTCTCTTCGACAAGGCATAGGATATGTTCTTGGCAAACTGCTTGACACAAATATTAATGGAATATTTAATTAATTTGTAATGCAGAATCATTGCATGAGAATTATAAGTTAACTTTCAAGGATTCTTTTGCAATTATTCTGCACGAAAAATTAACGAAAGATTCCATTAATATTTGTGTCAAGCAGTTTGCCAAGAACATATCCTATGCCTTGTCGAAGAGAAAATTTTTATAATACAATTTGAATAAATGTTATGCCTCAAAAACTGAAAATACATTAAAATTGTCTAACAGTTCCCCTTAACGCTTCACACCAGCAACTAGTTGACTCTTAAGATCGCAGCCTAGAAGTGTGGAAACGATAAGGACGACAGGGTGCGCGCATCATGCCTCACCCTAGCTTCTTATGCGCAAGCCACTTAACTGGTGTATAGTCTTCTCGCCGACAACACGCCTGAGACATTCAGTGGTGACCTATCATAGTGTGACAGAACATTGAAGTTAACGGTGCACTGTACACACACATATCTCTTTAAAAATATTCTGCGCCAAGATGTTCATTCCCGAAAAAGACTGCAAAAATATTTTCCCGATTTTGGGCAACGTAAAAGCAAACTCCAGAGATAGACGGAGGACCTTAAATGGATATACATATGTGAAACGTTCTTTGAATGATATTTCTGAGCAGATCTACCTTACCGCACACTTAGCAGCTTTCCAATAATCTTGTAACAGTTGTAACGGCCGAACCTCTGCACACCGCTCGATGTCCTTGGGCAGGCGGTCACCTTAAGGACGGCAAAAAAATGTTTTCTGTGATTGCTGTACTTTATTATATTTTTTGCGTACCGGCCTTTAAATTCCTGCCAGTAAAATAAACGTTTATAGCGTTGGTTATGCATAGGGCTAGGAATATTTCGCGAGTTCAACGACCAACATGCTAGAATCCATTATCCTATGTATTCCGAAGCCCTACCATTTGTCCATTACCTGCTACTTATTCAGATAGCAGACACTGTACGAATAGACGGGGCTTGAGTATGCATAGGACATTGGATTCTAGCATGCAGGTCATTGACCTAGCCCTATTTATGCATCATGCCCACGAACCTAAGGTGACGCACTCTTCAGAGTGCGTGGTAGATAAATAAACGCTGAAAACATCAATTGATTTCTACCCTTTTTTCGAAGCCAATATGGATAAAATACTCAATGAAAATCCTAGATAATGGTATTTGCCAACTTTATGAGTAAATATGTATCCAGAATTACTAATTAATTACGCGTGATCTCTTGCGCCGCAGTTAAATGCGCGATGTTCCGGCGTCAGAGATTGTGCCTCAGAAGTTCGTAACACTGGGAACAATTTTGTTTCAAACGTTGGCTAAAACTATTGTCTAAGATTGCTATTGTTTAACTTTTGCAAATTGGCTTCAAGAACCCTACAGTTATAGATTAATGCTTTTAGCGTTGAATTATGTACCACGTCCTCTTAAGACAAACCTGTTATTTTTTCACGAAATCCCATTGCTGGAGAACAAAACTATACTCAGAAATGAACATTTTTGTTCTAACATACATAATCAGCTGATTCTTTGTGAACGGCCATCTTGACTTTGACTTTAGGAAACGTAAAGTCAAGACTGCCTGACTTAAGTTTTGGCGACGACATTGTGTACGACGCCATAAGAAACCATGTATTGAAAGCTATTGTAAAGTCAAATGCTAAAGTTTTCAATATTGTAAAAGCCCTAAGGCTACCGTATACTTAGCCGTTGGATGGTGTTGTGGCGCGCCCCACGCGACAACGTTTCTTGCGCGAAACCGCTGCACGTATTCTTATTCTTTTTATCTACGAAAAGAACGCCCACTTGAAACTACAGATGCGAAGTTTTGAAAATTCAGTATGCTTGTTAGAAACATGATTTTTGGGCCTCTGTAAATGGCTAAAAACTGATTTTTTAGACTGCTGTAACTCCGATAATACGACCTTGAATCCGTAAATTGTATCATAGGGTCCGTGCATTGGTATTTACTGCATACTATGAAAAATAACATTTTAGGGTCACCACTCAAAGTTGCCTAGGAAAAATAGTTCTACGAAAATATTGCACTCCAGTTTAGGGAGTTGCGAATAGAGACCATGTTCCTATCGTCGAGTGTGGTGCTCTGACTCGTATCGCTCCACTAGTTCCCGCGCGTCAAACGCGGACATTTGACTCCGGTACACACAAGCCCTAAGGAACACAGATGGGAGCGTGGGCAATAGTATCTGCAGACGCGCGCGGAGAGCCACGAGACAGCAGTGTATATTAGAAAATGTTCGCAACTGCTTGGTCAGCTGTCGGCGCTCTCCGTGCACGCCACACTTTCGCTACCTCAGCTCGCTGACCGAGCTTGGTTTCCAGCCAGATTTGCAGCCGGAATATGATTGGTTCGCGCTTCGAGTAGACCCTCCTATCTCGAATAGGACAAACAAATCCTCACCGTAGACTGCCCAAGTTGAGGGCATACAGACTGACAACTCATGCAACGAAAAATCATTGCAATAAAATTATAACACGTTGAAACTACGTATCTGCACTATAGCTAACAAATAGTTTTCTTTCATATTTTGAAAAGTTATACGTAATAACTACTGTTATATTATGAAGATGACCATGGACGCAGCTAGTCACTACAGAATATAGTCCGGTACACACTATCCTTAATTTACTACTAAATTACTTACTTAATCCTGTTCATAAATTTAGATTGCGATTTTGTATCAGAATTACGTGGTAAAACTTGTGTGTTGTGTACACACTATCTTTGTTTACTAACATTTTGCGGTACATAAAGAAGGGAAATACATTTGTGATGTTGGTTGCTATATTCCATAAGTGTAACTATATATTCCGAAAACTATTTCGCAGTACAAGACAAACGTGAAACAATCTTGTATTATTTAGGTTCTAAAAACCCCTATAGTCGTTTGTTCAGTAGGAAACAAGAATTTTACTTATATTCAAATCATATTGGCACGCCTACTTTCGTACTTTGTAAGCGCGTTGGCTTTCAGCTTTCAACCTCATGCGCATGAGCATACACCACGATTAATAATAGGACGGATTCTGTCTGGTACTAGCGTAGTTGCAGTACACACTACCGTATTGCTTTCTTGCACTGAATTTGGTGCAAAATACTGTACTGAAAGCGGGCTTAAAAATTGTGTTCAATTTCGTATTCTGGTTTGAAGTCTTTGCAGGGTCCATTCCTGCCAACTTCAGACATCTTCCGTGAAAATAACGTTCTTGCCATTTAACGAAGAGTAGGGGCAGGACATGCAGGCTAGAAACCATTGTACGATGGATTCTAAGACGCATGTCGTTGAACTCGCGAAATATTCCTTTCGCTAGTTATAACAAAAGTGTGGACTGAGCACACGCCAAGTGTTGTATTTGAAGAACCTCACATTCCGAACATTTGTTTATTTTTAAAGTTGTCGTTACCTCTCGTCGACTGCGAGAACCAATGGTTAGGGACACTGGAAAATCGCGAAAATGTTTAAAATAGTCTCCAATAAACTGTATGTATATTAACCGTGACACGTGTAAACAGTTTTGGGACAAATCACACACGCTGTGTGTCCAAGCTGTGCAGTTATAACTGGGTCTGTTGTAGAGAGAAGAAATGCTACAAACAAACGATAGCCAATGTTGATACAAAACATTCAGTGTTATATACATCACGTTGGAGCCTAGCAAACAGTCAACTATCCCCGCGATTTTCCATTTATTTTTTGTTATGTAGGGCTTGAATGAAACTTGTTGTTGGTCAGATGAATCATTTATTAACTTTCATGATATGACATGTTTCTCGTATGAAAATGCCTAGTTAAAATACTTGAATTGTCACTCAAATACCGCGTCACAGTTGTTATTTTTCTGCACACTTTTTTTGTTGAATCACCCATATAGTGTGAACAGGACTGAACGACTAGTTGTAAGCTCGTCTTGAACATGGGCTAGGTCAGTTCAATATGTCCGCCGTCTGCCTCGAAGTCCAAGTGGGACAAGCTAATGAGTGTAAATGGACCCAATTATCGGTGAGGGTTGGGTACCATCTGACTTCACGCGTCGTCAGATATGTGCAGTGCTCTCCCAGAACAGTATTGATAAACCATGTCCACTTATCAGCATAATTTATATACATGCTGAGTACATTGATGGCGACGGAAGTATAGTTTTTTTGTAAAGTACCGAAACTTTATAAAAATTTTGGTATTTAAAAAAATGTTAGTGGTAACAAAAGCTTTTAACAGCACATCTGACGTTTTGTAGCAAATTCTACAAGGTTAGGTATGCTCTATATTGCTCTTCTTGTGTATTTATACAATAAATAAATGTCTTGTAAAAGTTTATAGGTTAAAAAAATTTTCGCAACTGATACAGCTTTTTTTGTCGAAGTACTGTGTCTTTAAGGTAAGTGACTGTATAGTGCCGTTTGTCGACGTTGTAGGCAATCGAATTTTATAGTAAATTGCAATCTTATATGCCTAATACTTTCTAATGACCATAAGCACTGACTGCAAGTAATCATTAGAAACTTACCAGTAACTCTGAACAGCCAATATTGAGTGACGTACCATCTGAAATATTCGTGTATCACGGAATCGATAAGCAAACATTTGATACATCGTTCATAATTTTAATGTCATTTTGCAGCAGATATATATTTAAAATGTCGTATCGTAAAATATAAGATCTGCAAGAAGAGAAGTTTCCATTATCGTTCAGGCTGCTGCTGTTATAGTTAGATATTGAGCGAGCTTATGAACGGTTAGTTGTCAAGTCGTGGTTCACTGACCTGTACGTTAGCCTGCAAGAATATCTGTTGTACTCGAGCAGACAACAGTTGCTCACTGGCTACTCGCCGACACAGTGGTACCACACGTTTGCACTGAAAAAAAAAGTTTACTATCACCACAAAATATTTTGTCATTGTGGACCTTATCAATTTTTTTGGTGACTATACAATTTTTCTGCTGCTCCCAATTAAGGCTCTGTTTCAGTCGCCATATTGAATTTTTATATTTTTCGCTTTTTTGGAATTCTAAGAAGAAAAATATTAAATATGTGATTATACCTCAAATTCTATTTACATTTCGTTATAGTTCAGACCTTGCGATTTAGCTGTTAACATACAATTACGCCGCAATCTGTATGGCAAATTTTTTATAGTCATATATTCCCGACAAATTGCGACCTAACTATACATTACTAACTCTATTACCGTGCTTGTATTGTAACGCAAGGTAAATAGAATTTGCGGTATAGACGACGATTTAACATTTTTCTTCTCAGAATTAAAAAAGAGAGATATAATAAAATTAGCGACTGAAACCGAGCCTTAAGTTTTGCAGTAGCTTCAAAAAGTTCTGTAACCACAACAAAAAATTTAGGTGAGGTCCATATTGACGAAACATTTTGTGGCCACAACAAAACCGTTTTTTTTTCTGTGTGGGCCTGCATTTAGTTGTTTCTTTATCATTGACTCGACGCCCTCCGAGAGATGTAAATTCCAAGGGCCATTATTGAAAGTGACTCTATAACGTACAATTGCTTGAATTCTAGCATGTGTGCAAAAGAAAATGAGACTTTTCCAGGTCCTTATTAGTTGCTAATTCTCTAAAAATTAACCAACATTTGACTGCAATACAGTTTGTCGCTGAAAATGTTAGCGTAGCCATATTATTTTTTGCACGGTTTAAAAGTTATATTACGGTCGAACATGTGATCATGGCCGCTGAAATAATTTTTGGGCAGGTAGAACGTTCGCGGCTGTTATCGGAAAATAAAGTTTTGAGATCTCAGCTAGCGGCACTTCTAACAATTGCTGTTAATCATATTCTGTGTGTTAACACAATATATGCATTAATTCTTCTGTTATGCTTAGATCAGACCTGCGAAAACTAGTAAACATAAATTAAACACATTTGTTAGATTGTCACCGTTTAAATACTTTGTTAATATTTTTCTTGGTAGATTTGGCTTTATTTTCTTACATTGGAAATTACTTATCCCCTCCGCAGGTGTCTGGCCAATTTAGTGACTTCGATAAATCAATTGTGTTTGAGGCAAGTCTTCAATGTGACACAATTTACGAGCACTAACTCGTTACTGAATTGGTTTGTAGACTACTATGATGTAGAAGTTACTTCCACGTTGTCTCTTAAAGGGTGGTCACGTGGCAAACATTCATAATTTTATATGTGCACGACATAGTGTTCGGTTTATATACGTTACTTGTGACTACATGTTTTATGGGAACCGAATAAGTATACGATCCAAAACCCCTTCTCATTAACTTCTCGTTTCGTTTTTCTTGCTATCGTGAATTATTTCGCTTCATGTTGGTATTAGTATTAATGTGAACCTTATGGCTAGTATTCATGCATCGTTCACGTGATTGTGTGGAATAGCTCATCATAAAATAGTCATGTTTGACTTAAATAATAAAACACGACGCATCTATACAGTATGGCTCAGGACAGACTGTGTTCATTTTGCGTGGTAGCTTATGGGAAGTTAAGGTGAGAATTTGTTTTCAATTTGTCCGTAAAGTAATACTGTGGTAGTAATGCTATTCTGTAAAGAGACTTTAAAATTAAATTACTAAAATGAACTCTATAACGACTTCATATGTCATTGTTCAGATACCGTTACTTACGGCGGCCGCCTGGATGGCGCTCGAACTGCGTGCAGCGTGTTCGGTTGAAAGATGTTAGAAGGGTCCAGATGGAACAAGTCGCCGGGAATTGTAATCAAACAAACGCTTGACGTGGCTGGTATCAATATGCCCGACTAATTAAAAAATTGAGGAAATATTAGTTAGGAGGCTAAAATATAGAGTTTTCAACCTAAAACATCAATTAAAGAGCGTAATACATTAATTTACCAGAAAAAAAAATGCCTGTCTGATATGTAGGGCCCGGTAGTTTTCGCGAAACAATTTTTGCCTCACTTTGTTTCAGTGTCTTACGTGTACACTTGCAGCTCAACTTTATGATTATTAGCAGAGTGTTTTGTGCAGAGTCATTATTCGACTGTGCCAATCAAGTACATGGATATCTGCCACACAACACTTCTGCGATTTGCGGGTTTAACGGCATCCAATCACTGACCACATAGCAGAGCTGCAGGTGTACACATTGGGTACTGAAACGGGCCGTACTGATATGTACTTTAGAGGTTAAAGCAGTATGGCGGCTGGCAAATTTGGTAGCTACCTCTCCCCCCTCCTGGCTTCACCCCCTCGCCTTCATTCAGACCTTACGATACCCCCGAGGTTCGGTGTTAGTTTTTCTCAGAGACCAGTAAACGTGAGTCCACGATGCTTACCTACGGAAAGAAAACACACTTCAGACTACTTGGGAATATTCATTTTAAGACACCGCGCACACTGAAAGTATTATTAAAGCCCTCAAATTTGGCTTAATAATTTTTTTTTCAAGCGGCTGCTTTTCACGATACTTATGTCGGATTCGTTCGAAATGTCAGAAATTTACATTGGGCTTTGCAACAGTGACGGGTTCAATAAAGTGACAGGGTCACCGCTTAAAGTCCAGCAGTAAAAACTTTACGGCGGGAACACTGCACGCGCGTTTAAGGCCTTGTTACGGAGTTTTGCAGTGATTTCGAAACTATTTTTTCTATTGCTACCTAATACTCATATAAAAATTTTGCTCCACAGTTTTGACACTTGTATGTTATAATTTGTAGCTGAATTTTTTTTTAGAAATGTACGGCACGGTTTTCCAGATTTCATCACCCAAAGTACCACGTTTTTTATCGTGAAAATCAAAAAAATTAAGCAAAACTTTTTTTTTTTGCTGATGAATGGTACATTATTTTTGAAAACGCATCCACCACAGTATTGTACATCGTGTGGCTGCACATTGACTCAAATTTTTTCAAAGCTTTTGGTTAAAAAATATTTTAGTTATTGTCACCAATCTGGAAAAAAAAAAAAAACTCGGGAACGAGACTCCGCCGTAGAGGTGATATCACAGTATATGTGCCGGCCAGCGTCACTCGTAGCGCCTCCTCGATTTTCGCCTCTTGCACACAAACACACCCTTCACCAGACGGCCGCCTTAATATCAAGAGTTATTTATTTTATAATTAAAAAATGGAGTTCTAAGGTAGATTTTCAGGGTAGCATTATTCGCACTATGATAATTTTTTTGAACAAAATTATTAATACATTTTCTACTTTTTTCGTAAGCTAACACGACGCCAAATTTAAATATAGTCTGTCATGATTAACACTGTATTAAAGTTTCCTTGGATTGCTGTAGTGCCTTGAAGTGAGCTAATGAGTTTGTGTCAACTGTTAATTTTTAAATGGAATACATTTATATTATTTGAATTTGCAAACTGCACCAGAGGGCTGTTATTTTCTGTTTGTAGATATAGAAACGTCGCGTGGGTTTCATATAGCTTGTCCTTGACATACAGTCAAGTTAGTATTTCCGAATTTCAGATACCAGTATTGTATTTTGTCACTATACGTACAGCGTTTTATCTCCGTAACAATTTCTGATTATGTGCAGTGATTGATTTCCACCTGCAAGTAGAATACTGTTTAATGTTACTTGTAATCATACAACAAAGTAAGATTTTCCTCAATTTCTAAAAATATTGGGGGGGGGGGGTATGAGGACTGTGGCGAATGGCCAGACCACCACCGAGGCGATCCGGGTTCCATTCCTGGCAGGGTCGGTCCGAGGATTTTCGCATGTGGAAATCGTGCCGGGCGATGTCGTTGGTCGGTGTGGGTTTTCTCGGGGATCTCCCGTTTCCCTCGCCCTTTCATTCCGGTGCTGCTCCATATTCATGTCACCCCTCACCAGTGCTTAAGACCTCGATGCTAAATATTGACTAAAATCTCTCTCACTTACTCTTTGTAATTTCTAGAGTTTTTTATGTAGACATTGGCTGGTAAAATACTATAGTAGTATACAAGAATACGAGAATTACGCAGTGTGGCGCTGGCTTTAAGACTGTTTCAATCGACGTACTGTCCTTTTTTTTTTTTTTTTAGTTCTGAGAAGAAAAGTGTGAAATTTGCGACTACACAGTACAAGCATGTCAGTTAAAATTGTAATGCGAATATAGGTTACAATCAGCCAAACCATATTATTTTTTAATTTTATTAATTTGTCTGAATGATTGCATGCCTTAAAATTTCAACTACAATGTTTTTACTGAAGCGCAAGGCAAATGGCATCTGCGCTATAATCATAAATTTCTGATGTTTCTTCTGAGAACTTCACACTGTTCTTCTCAGAATTTCAAAAATGAAAATACAGTAATCCAATAAGACGACTGAAACTGAGCCTGAAGGGGGTGTTTCTTGTCAAGCGTAGTCAGGTCTTCCTCATTAACGCCATCATAAAAACTCGACGTGAGTTTCAATGACTCGAACGGCGAAGGACGTACACGAATATACGTACGAACAGAGATAGTTTGGCTCAGCTCCCAGAACTAAACTAAGAGCAACATCGCCAGGCTGTCTTTAGAACGGGCGGCCAAGTTTCGAACGACAGTGGACCATCATTGGTTGACTGCTTGACCTGTACGTTTTGTGTGGATGACACATACAGCTCACTTTTGAGGTCGAAGATCCACAATGTCTTCTCTATCTCTCTCAACACAAATGACAATAGTCGACACGGTCTGTACACAATATTATCGGGTGTACCAACATAGAAATCGTTTTAAGAGCTTATTGGCTGCAGACCTCCTGGAAAATACTCGAGATTTGACCGCCTTTTCCAACAACTGTTGTTTTTTATTCTACTATTTTGTTTTGTAACATCAACCAATTTGAGGCTGTAATGAGTGGTATGTGCATTTTTTAAATTCATGAATAGTTTGAGTTATTGTTTTATTGTTAAGAAAAATAAGTTTAAAGGGACGAACGACGTTACTTATTCTTCGAAAAGTATGTTGTAAATAACTTAAAAGTCGCAGGTTAGCATTGTGAGATTTTGAATAGGCTTATTTAGTTAGTTTACTGTACCTTAATTTGCGACCGTCGTTAACTGATGCCTCAAAGGTTTCTTCCTCTGTTTTAACACTGACTAGCGTGCCACACTGGAGACTTAACACTTCTGTGCAGATATATAAGCCGCTCAGCCATTGTTGGCTATACGACTGTTGGGGATGGCGAGTCTGCCGCCCGGGCCCGCGCACACAGTTTTCTTTACCTCAAACAAACTAATTTATTTGAGTCTATTTGCTTTCTGTTAAGAAATATTGACTTACGACAAAGAAGGTATTTAAAATAGGCCTATTTTTTTTGTTAGTTAAATTTTTTGAAACTATTTTAGTGACAATGATTTTTTTGTAACACCAAACCACTAAATTTGCCAAAAAATATTTAGTGCCGAACTTTTTATTAGTAACACAATATTTTGTTATTGTTACAGTATAAATAACAAATATTTTATTTGTGACAAAGCTACCTGCATTGATACACATTTAAACAAAATATTTTCTTTGCCGCAATAAAAGCTGCATCGTGGTACATGTGGTACTGTTCATACTGAGAAACTAGCTTGGCCATAAGGGATTAATTACCAGATTCCTGAAATGGCAGCAGTTATCAAACCTGTTACGAAGCGAACAGTGTAGATGTGCAGTTTATATATTGTTTTGCGGTTGATCAAGCACTGGAAAGTTGACCAGTTTCTATTATAACGGGTATACATACTCTGCACGTAGAAGCAGTGACATATTTATGAGCGTTCTCGTAGGATTGTTAAGGATGCTTCCTATCCTACACATATGCCAATATGCCACCTGTGACTTTTTTTGTTCATTTCGTTGTAAGCCGACGTTGTTATGGGATCATTCAGGGCTCTTTTTAAGATACACTGAAAACTATGAACAAATAAGTGTCTTCACTATCGAAAAAAGCTCGTAAACATAATTCCCTAAATTTGTTCCTACATTTTCATTCGTGTAGCAATCTTCTCCTTTTGTCAATGCAGAAAATGGTTTCTGTCCGAAATCAAGAATAATTGATCCCACCACGGCTCTAGGGTAGGCAGCGCATTTAAGGGGCTTCCCTACCTGCGTTGCAGTGTGTTACGGCTACTCTTTTTTTACGAAACTATTTAACATGCATCATATGTGTATATCTACGAAAAGAACACAAACTTCAAACTACGTCGCTATAGTTTTGAAAATTCGGTGCGCTTACCAGAAACATAATTTTCGGGTCCCTTAAAACGGCAAAAAATGACTTTTTCAGACTGCCGTATCTGGAAAATTAACAACCGGACTCGAAAAACACAACTATAGAAACACGCGTTATACTTTGAACTCTGCTGCCCACAAATAAAACAATGTGGTCACCGCCTAAAGTCCCATAGGAAAAAGGACAATAGTAAAGCACTGCACGGTATCTGAGTAGCTTGTGCGGAGAGGCGATAATACATTACATACACCGATTAGTATCACCCTTACCGTTCCTGCCTCACACACACAGACGCAGCCAATCTAGGGAGGTTTAAGCAGGACTTTCAGAAATGCTCACTGTATCGAGCTAAATTGCCAATAAACACGAGCTTGTAACTGCTTAACACCACTTAGAAATGTAATGACTGTTATATTGGATGCACGTGCGTGTTACATGCAGAGACAGGACGTTTTCGCGGGAATGTTTTTGCACTAATTTGTTTCAGTGCAGACCTGTAACGCTGGACCGTGGTCAGTGATTGGGTGTTTTAACCCCAGCGTCTTGGTGTTATATCTAGAGTCAGTGATTTTTGGTGAAAAGAATTCTGCAACAACTTGTTTCAATGCCTTACGTGGACACCTGCAACACTGGTTCGTGGTTATTGGCAGAATATAATAGGGCAGAGGCGTGGCTCATTTGACTGCACCAACCAGAACAATGTTACCGCGACACTACGCGTCTGTGATTCGCGGGTAGGACCCCGAGACGCCGAAAGTTAAAAACTTCCAACCACTGACCATGTAGCAGAGAAACAGAATTGCACGCAAGACATTCAAACAAATTGTTGCAGAATTCTTTTCCCCAAAAATCACTGGCTCTAGTTATATTCGATAATCACAGGCGTGTTGTGTGGTAGTTAAACGTGTTTTAACTGTCACGGTCAAATGAAATACGGCTCTGCATAAGTAAGCTACACAGTGCCAATAACTATCAAGTAGAGTTACAGACGTGCTCAGATGGAAATGAAAACAAAGTGGTGCAAAATCCTTTCGCTAAACCTCCTGTCCCTAGTTATATGCCACAAAATGTTGTGATGAACATAGCACTTTATTCCCAGCCAATTCGTATCCTTCCGCGTGTAGCAGCTAACGACGGGAAAAGCCTAACCTCCCGGGACACGTCACTTTATGTTTGCGCGTGTGAGATAAATTGTTCCGTCGATAGGTACATATATAGTTTGATAAAAAATAAATTTATTAACTATATAAAATACAACTATGTCGCTGTCGGTTAATTTTCTTTCAGTATTATGTATTTAAATACGAGCAAACACGGAACTATGTTGAGTTATTTCGTTGCCAACCATACAAGCAGTAAAGTGACTATCGGTAATGTTGAATTGTATGTAGTAACAGCTAGTGATATTTTTCAAAGGTTAAATATTTAGTGTTCACTTTAGTTAGGGACTGGAAAATTTCGCGAATTCAATGACCTGTAGACTAGAATCCATTGTACTGTGCATACTCACGTCTCAACTATTTGTCCACTTGCTGCTACTCGGTGGAACAGCAGACAGTGAACGAATAGACGGGGCCTGAGTATGCATTGTACAATGGATACTAGCCTACAGGTAATTGAATTTGTGAAATGTTCTAGTCCCTAGTTATACTAAAGCTTATACAGCTCAATGTGATTAGTTTGGCAAAGGACAATTTCCTCTAGTTGCGCTGCTGTACAGGTAGGGGTCGGAAAATGTCGCGATTTCAATGACCTGGGTGTTAGAATCCATTGTCCTATACATATTTAAGTCCCGTATATTCGTTCTTAGTATGTTGTTCCACTGAGTAGCAGCTGGTGGACATATGGTCAGGACTTCAGTATGAACAGGACAGTGCATTCTGAACAGTGGCGGCTCGTGGGTTGTTGCCAGGTGGGGCTGCAGATAGTCGGAACTGTACACTCTTGATGAACGCGCCGTAGACCAACGACCATGAAATATTTGCCGGCTACTAGAGATGTGTTGTGACCACTCAGTAGTAACATCAGCACATCAGCGTGTCAGTGGCTGTAGAGTCAACCAGCGCACAACCCTGTACAGATCTTGGCAACTGCAGCCCTACCTT
The DNA here is from genome assembly GCA_003012365.1 of Medauroidea extradentata. Classification (NCBI taxonomy): domain Eukaryota; kingdom Metazoa; phylum Arthropoda; class Insecta; order Phasmatodea; family Phasmatidae; genus Medauroidea; species Medauroidea extradentata. The sequence continues at coordinate 26,561 of PNEQ01099536.1, read as the reverse complement.
GCAACAACCCACGAGCCGCCACTGATTATAAATGCAGGTCATTGAACCCGCGAAATGTTAGGGCCGTATGCATAGGTAAGGGGACAAAATCAGTTCTCATTTCCTGTTTTCGTTATAGTAAAATGACCTCGCTTGTTTGCAAATGTAAATTAAAAGTTGAAATTATTGTTTTAAAGTATGAAATTTAAATAAACCAATTTTTCGTATTACTTTTAATGCTGCAGTTTTTCCCTTTTTTTATACCCATTACTTCTGCGCAACGAAAAGGTATATATATTCTCTTGCCGAACTTGTCTACAAGAAATCATATTATGGGTAGAGAAGGGAAAAATTCGCAGATTCGCTGACCGGTAGAGGCCTCCAAGAACATCTGTGCACTTAAAGCAGACAACAGCAGCTCATTGGCTGCTCGCTGACACAGTAATAGCATTTGATTGGGCGTGCGTTTATCTGCCTCTTCTTTATTAGCTCAGTGCCTTCCACAACGTGTCAAGTGAGTCTTGGACCAATTGCGAAAATGACACGAACGTACAGTGGTTAGAATTCTAGTTTGTTCCCAAATGAAAACGCGAATTTTTCACGTCCCTATAAGTGGTTCGCGATCAAGTTAATTACTTTTAAAGCCCTGGTTACTTAAAGCTAATTTGTATTTTCCTGCAAGTTTTTAATTTAAACATAATAATCAATGTGTACAAAAGTGCTCAAAAGTTAACATCTAAGGCAAATGTAAAAAATGTACTTGAATATTCTAGACAAAGCGATCTTTACGTGTGCGCACACCAACACAGACAGCTTGTATCTTATTTAACACCCTATGTCACTAATCATACTGAATTTTTCTTCATTTCTTCGTGGTTCAAAATTTGGAAATATGTATATATTTGAAAATATTACAGTAGGGACTTAGCTAATTACCTCGCCTTCCATTATGCACATTGTATTTAAAATATTAAAGCGTAGTAGTAAAATAAATAAGCTAATTCAGAATTTAATGTAATTTTCTCTCGCCAAGTAATAAAAGGCTAGATTACTCCTAGTACCAATTGAAGCCAGCAGTAAGCACTTAATCTTAAATATAATGCTTCCATATAGATACATTGCCGTTTATTGAAGAGTCTGCCTTAGTGAACCGAGTTAATTTTCTGAAATGTTCGGGAAAACAAGATATTGTTCAGACATGAATCTCCTGTTATTCAGTATTGGTATACGTAACTAATTGTTGAGTACATCTATTGATCGTGTTTATTTAGTCATACATACTCTAATGCAAGGTAAAAGATAACAATTTCCACGTTTCAGGAAGAAAGAAATGGACTTGGTTCAACTATGGCTTCAGACCCTCCAATACATGGCACCCTTCATTTCCTATACGGAAATAAATAATTGTAACAAAAGCGGTGACACAGCCTGTTAGCCAGTAGTGGAGTTCAGCACTCGTTGTTGGAGTGTAGGGGGGGGGGGGGGCAACTCACCCTCGCACGGCAGCGGGCAGCAGGTGGACGACGAGCACGGCACCACAGACAATACCTGCGGCTAGCACCACCACACAGGCTAGCACCAGCAGTACGATGCGCCACCACGGCCTCCTGCACAGTAACAAGAGCATGTCGCCGTGTCACCAGTATCACTCTTCTCCTGTCACATTCTCCTCTCCTCCTCCGTCGCGGCGATTGTTGCGTGCCCCCCCTCCTTCACCCTCCCTCCTCCTAGAACGTTCCTCCTCCCTCCTCTCCTAGAAATGGGGCTCATCAACTCAGTGTTGTTAGACGTACCATGTTCATTGTACTTGTACCATTATTTGACCTGGTGTACCATGTACCATGACGAGGCTGTCGTGGTACGCAAATGTACCTTAATCTGACAACCTACTGAATTTCTGACGATTTTCATTGTAATGTATAACTCGACGACTCGACTAAAGAAAAAAATTGAGGCTTGCTGCAGTAATTTCAATACCATCTTATGAGATGGTGAAGAAGATTAAGAGGATGATCATTGCGCCAATCTTTCAATGCCTTATGTTCAAAATTTTATGATTTTCAAAGCATGATCTAATTCCATTTGTACGTATTTAATACCAGTAGTGTAAAATTAAAAAAAAAAAAAAAAAACTAGTGTGTAACGAAAAATTTATAAACAAAATGGCAATTTTTCAACGTTAGATATAAATGTACCATGTTTTAAGACAATGTACGATAATTTATAATGCTCCGTACCATAACAGAGAGCTGACGATCTAACATCACTGCATCAACTGCGCTCAGTACCAGACAGTGCACACTCGTACGCACGCACACGCCGACTTTATTTTAATTATTGCTTTATATTGGAATTATAATTCTTTATCTAGGTAGGCTGCGTTGATGTGTGTGAGGCACAAAACCAATGGTGCGTTAAGAGTGACGTCGGTCGGCGTATGTAATGCATTATCGCCTCTACACGCAAACCCAGCAACTGGCGCGCTTTTATTTGCGGTTCTTATTGTTCCACTTCCAGCACTTATTTCTGTTGTTGTGTTTTCGAATCCGGTTGGAAATCTCCTAGAAACGGCAGTTTAAAATAGCCGATTTTAGCCATTTTGAGAGACTTGAAAATCGTGTTTCCAATAAGCGGTGCTAATTTTTAAACTTACAGAAACGTTGTTTGAAATGTGTTTTCTTTTCATAGATGTACAAACGTAACGCACGTTGAGATGTTTCTTCCAAATATGACTACTTGTAACTCGCTGCAATGTGTTTCAAGCGCAGGTAGACAGGAACCTTAAAGGATCGTCAAACCCTCTCACCAACACCTCCTATCCTCCGTAGTATATATTGCGTCATTCTCTTACACGGCTGTCATGTCTGGCAGTGTTGGTCCGTAGAGGTGTGTCAACTGTTTTCATATACAGGTTAAGCCCATACGTTTTGATCTTCTTTCCAAACGGCAATTGTCTGATAATCCATCAAAGTAACAACGATGTAACGAACTTTAAAATGGAAACTAAAATCACTAACGATCATCAGAAGAAATTCAAACCTTGGGACCCTACTTCAAAATAAATACAATTAGTTGTGACACGAAGATAGCGGGATTCATAATGCCAGTTGGTAAGTGATGATAATCATAACAAAGGTAGTATAAATAAGGTGCCATTGCCTTAACAACGCAATATTACTGATAATTAGCAACTACATTCCAAGCAATTAATTTTTAGCACGTTTTTAATAACTCGTTTCTGTATGTCCGGTACAAATTTTGCAGTCGATTTTAAACGAACTTCTAATAAGATACACTTGGAACTTTAAACATCACTCAGATCTAAATGACAATACAATATTAACTAATTATTGTCTGTTTGTTTGGTATAAATTTTGGGTGTTTAAAATCGATTGCAAAATTTCACACACATTACTCAAAAGCAGAAAATTATTATTTGAATAAAAAATATTTCACATGCTAGGTTTTTAATTCGGGCTAAAAGTTTAACATAATTTCTCCTATGAAAATACTGGTAATATTTAAAACAAAAACGTGGGGCGCGTGCAATAACTGATGCGTGAATAGTTCACATTAAGACGCTTACAATGCAAATGATATGAGCAGTTGTGTGAGTTTCCTCAACGGTACAGTTCTAATTTTGTAGCATGTTGGTGTGGGGGAAAATATATACCTACAGTGAAAAGGTTTAGTAAATAAGTAATAGAAATTAAAATTCGTGTTGTTAATGTTTTTGATACTGTTAATCTTACTTCTAAAAAAATTTGTATATGTATATTCATATATTTCATATCAAAGCAAGATTTTTTTAATTCGTTGGAGGGGGCGTTGACGTCCCTTCACTTAACCAACTTAACATAGTCTGAACCAAATAATCTCACCCTGACATTCAACCTAACCTTTGATCTGGTTACGACCGTGGTACTTAACTAAAGTGAAGTCGCGTTGACGCAGAAAAATGAAAGGGATTCGTTCTATAGATTATTAGTCATAACTGTCTATAGTACGTAATTCGGTGAAGTGGTGCACACGCCATTGTTATTTCCAGACGTCTTTAGATAATACCTGGGCTATTGTACGAACAACGGGTCGCTCCAGTTTAGCCATTATTTTCTGTGTGTTCTGTGTGCTGTTATTGTCCGCCAGAGTTGTAATAAACTTTGAATGAAGGGTTTCAGTAATTATATCACATGAACACATTTATGAGTCAAGCACATGCTCGTGATCAGAAACAGCACTCTTCAACAATAGCATGCTCAAACCAATCCATGCAATGCCAGATAACAAACATGACCGGGAAGTCGTTTTACTTAGATTTGATTTTACATCAAGCAAGATGTCAGACCTACTGTATTTTTAATCACAATGCATGATAAGTTTAATCCTAGCTCTGAGTAGTAAGTACGGAGATACACGTGAGCTTAAAATATATTTTCAGGTATCCGTGACACGTATGATAACACAAATGCCTGTGACGTTTATCTGTGATTTTGTCACACAGATAAAAATACGTACGTCACGCTGATAAAAAATACGCATGTATCATTCTACAAAACGCTAACTTACCGGGAGTCGCAAATAATACGGACGTGGCTAATTAGCCGAAAGGTAAAAATTAACCAGGACCTCAAAGTGCTTAGTTTACCTTTGTACCAGTAAATGTTTTCGACGCGTGTTTACCGAGAAAATTAACACCACATTATGTTGGATAATTTTCAATTCTGAGTTCTCCGAACGCTGAAGTGGTCTTAACTCGCAACCCAGAGAGGAGTGTTTTGACCCTTGTGTTCGTGTTAAGTTATTCACGTCTGCATTCTATAGCAGTTGCATCCGAAGTAGCGCGCTTGTCTCGCGTCGCGGTCACTTGGAGTAAAGATACCATGCGTACGATGAACGTAGGTTCTGAACATTGTGCTACGTGGTATGTTCTGGTGTACAAGTAGTTGCCACTGGTGGGCCCCGCCGTTTAATAAATTCAGCGAACTGTACACGACATCCCTGGAAGGTGTGGTGAGATTTCTGTCTGTATATTATTCGTATCCGGACCGCGGCGGCCGAGTGGTCAGACCACTCGCCTACCACCAATGCGACCCGGGTTTGATCCTCATCGAGGTCAATCCTCAGAGTCTCGCACGTGGGAATCGTGCCGGACGATGTCATTGGCCGGCGGGTTTTCTCGGGGATCTCCCGTCTCCCCCGGCCTTCTGATTCCAGAGCCTGTCCATCGTAGGCATCCTTCGCAGTACGCAGATTGCCTACGGGCTCCCAGTAGCAACATTTGCATTCGAAGTGCGATACTCCGGCCTACTGGTATCTTCCTCCTCATATGATATTTATTAAGTATCCGTAACGGCGCGATGTATCCCAAGACATGAAAATTAGTGCGAATATGTGTTCTACAAGGTTCACTTTCTGTATCGGCAAGGACCTTGGATAAATCTTAGGAAACCAAGACTTAAAACAAAATGTGCATTAGATTTCGTTAAGCTTTTGGAGGACACTTATTCACGTATGAACGAATAAGTAGCCCGTAAAGAAATAAGATCCAAATTCCATGTAGTAAAAGAGAGAAAAATATATGTTGACATGTGACTATCGTTGAAATGTCGATAGATTAGTAAAGCCATTTGTTTATAGACTGTTGACGGTAAATTGACCATTTATGAAGAACTTCTTGTCATGATTAACTACCCAAATTGTATTTTATAATGGCGGTGACTTTAATTTTTGATACGGTTAAATATATTCCACTATAATGTATCACTAGAGCCCGCGATTTTTGGTGAAAAGAATTCTGCAACCATTTGTTTCAATGCCTTATGTGCACATATGCAGGTCTGCTCCGTGGTCAGCGATTGGTTGTTTTATAACTCTCAGCGTCTCGGGGTTTTACCCGCAAATTACAGACGTGTGGTGTCGCAGTAATAATGTTCCTGTTGGCACTAGTCAAATGAGCCACGCCTGTGTTCTAATACATTCTGCTAATAATCAAGAAGCAGACCTGCAGATGTGCACGTAAGGTATCGAAACAAACTGTTGCAGAATTCTTTTCACCAAAAATCGTGGGCTCTATGTATTACTTAACGCTGTATTTTGCAAACAGCAAATAAAATCACTTACATAATACTCTAAATTACAGCAATTATTATAAATACAAAAATATTTTGTCGTGGGTTTTCATAAATGTCTTGATATAGCCTGTAATTGTGAATTATCTTCAATAAGTCAGTTGGTTTTTATTATTTGTAAGTCCTCTTAGTATGCAAATTGTGACTTTCAAATGCCCTTATGTGAATAATATTGATTAAAAAACTTGTCATGACAGGGACTTGTAGTCACAATAATGTCTACAAAGCAAACACTGTCTCGTACAAGTGACGTGATGATGTAAACTGGTTGAAAATAAACGTAGTCGGTTCGACAGAATGCTTACGTTACACCGTATAATAATTGTGAAGGTGGATAAGTGATGCAAGGCGCTCTGGTGTTTGCACACAGCTATTACTGCAGATTATGGTTTATCGCGGTAAAACTTGACTGTTTGCTGCGGATTTCAACACACGTTTAGCTCACCAGAAGATTGCGGGCGTTAGCTTGTACTTGTTGCTGTTACCCTATTTGACTAAGCTAATAAGAATCCCGGTATTGTAATATCTGGTGCCTATTGTTGGTCTGTAGACAGCTACGGAATATCAGACATGTATCGCCCAATCATACATGTTGAAAGAAAGTACTGTGTTTCAAGAACGGAATTCTTATTGGCTCAGTCAAATAAGGTACCAGCTCCAAGTACAAGCTAAAGCCAGTAATCTTCTGGTGATTTAAACGCAGCAAACAGTCAAGTTTTGCCGCGATAAACCACTATCTCTAACTATAGGGACAGGAAAATTTCGCGAATTCAATGACCTGCACGTTTAGAAAGAAATGCACTACACATTTTATTACGTACATCATGACATAAGTGTTTGCCGCTATATTTATCTAGAACTATTATGACTACCTATTACTAGAGCCACGATTTTATGGCGAAAAGATTTTTGCAACATTTGGTTTCGATGCGTCATGAGCACACCTGCAGCTCTGCTACATCTTCTGTGATTGGATGATTCTACTCTCATTTTCCTTGGCAAATTATAGGCGTACAGACTCACAATAATCTTATTCTGATTGGTGCAGTCAAATGAGAAACGTGTCTGAACATAGACACGCTGCCAATAACCTTGAAACAGAACTGCCGATGTGCACGAGAGTCACTGAAACAAAGTGTGGCAAAAATCTTTTCGCGACAAAATCGTGGCCCTACCTATTACTGCATATAATTAGAACCACGATTTTATGGCGAAAAGATTTTTGCAACATTTGGTTTCGATGCGTCATGTGCACACCTGCAGCTCTGCTACATCGTCTGTGGTTGGATGATTTTACTCTCACTTGCCTTGGCAAATTACAGACGTACAGACTCACAATAATCTTATTCTGATTGGTGCAGTCAAATGCGCAACGTATATGAACAAAGACACGCTGCCAGTAATCATGACGCAGAGCTGCCGATGTGCACGAGAGACACTGAAATAAAGTGGGGCAAAAATCGTGGCCCTACATATAATTTAACATAAACAATAGTTTCCTCACTCTTTTTACGGTGGTTGGCAGCGAATGACACGTCATTATGGCGAAACTGTAAGTGATGTCTAAAATTTTTACAGTTTTTGTTCCATAGCCAACTTTGATGTCGGAATGATGAATTAGCAGTTTCTCAAGTGAGGTAATCAAATTTTTGGAACAATTCCTTTAGACTTTACGCATCACGTCGACAGCGAGTTCATTGGAAACGGCGAGACCGAACACAGACACAGGAACTAGGGGGAGGAATCGGCCATGGCCTCTTTTACGGATCTATCCCCACATTCGCCTGGAACGACTTCGGAACACCATTCAAAACCAAAAAAAAAAAAAAACCATGACGGCCGGAGCTGGATATCGAACCCGGGCGTTAATTGTAAACAATTGAGTTACGTGTACGTTAGTGCTTATAACTAGTACTTACAGCAAACAACGCACGGAAGCAAAATCTAACGAATAAAAACATTGTTTTTTTAATACGCTTCTTATACGGTATGAACATACAGTGATTGTAGAACATGTTCAGATAGAAGATAATGTATAATGCTCACCATGTAGTTGTCACGTTGCTGTATGGCGAGTGATATTTAGTCATGATGCGGCGGTGATCTTGACAGACGTGGTATCACTGTATCTCACTAGCCGGCACACTTCTCATACTGGCTCGACTCACACTCAACTGCCCCAGCTCGACCCAGCCAGTCCTAATTCTTCAGGGCTGCAGAGCTCTTGACTGCCTGCCTTTCTGCCCCGCGGCCTCCCCACACCCTCCCTCTCCCCATACACAACAGTCCATCACGTTCTTCCAGCTCCCGCAGGCTCGCCAACCTCGCGGCCACCAAGCCGCCGGGGAACACTGTCATCATATCTCGATATCTGCAGCGTCACCTTCCCCAAGTCTGCCGTGCGCCAAATCAAACGAATGCCGCTATCGTCTGAGTCAGCTTGACTGAACGTATGGGTGGAGTAAGGTGGTGGGAAGGGGGGGGGGGCGTGGTTTGGTGGGAGAAGAATATGTATTGAGCTAGGAGGGCCATCCACGAAATTTAGAGGATCTGAGGCAAAATAATGTTTCTGGGATCCCTTATTTTACGAACAGGTTAAAAGTAGTACATAATTTACGACCACCCTGTGAAAACATCAAATAGGTACCACTTAGGACGTAAACTACTGCCGCAAGATCCATGCCAATTTTAAAATTCTGTATTTTATGTTTGGATTTATAACGACTCTTAATTTTTCGTTGGTGGTGTACGCTAGTCATTTTAGAACCATATAGAAATTCCAAAAATGGTGACAAAAATTTACATCATTTATCCACACGCAAAAAAAAACATATTTAAGCATATGTTTAATGGTTTTCATAACTTTATTACGTATAATTACACGTACGATGAAAGCGGACTGTGATAGCTCACTCCACAGTACAGTAATACATTTATGAAAACAAACATTATTATCATCATCATCATTATTATTATGATTTTGCGTACGAATAAATTATTTAAATTTCTGTGTGACCATTTTGTTGGAATTATTATTGTAGTTCCAAAATGACGAGCGTACCTTATTACACCAACGAAAAAAATATACGTGGTTATGACTCCAAAAATATTAGACGCACAATTTGTTATGTTAGAATATGTGGTAATTGTGGTGTTGCAGTATCATCTGAAGACGTGCATAACTATTTAACTAAACATGGTGTACCCACGGCGTTCCCCTAATATCCTAGGGAATCTATTCTTATACGCGTAATAAATTACAGAAAAATTGGCATGCGGTAGTAATTTTGGTCCACTGTGTGGTTTTTTATGGTTCCACGGAATGGACTTAAATTTTAGACCAGTACTGTACACAAGTTCCCATTTAAAGTTGGCCTTGGGCAATATGTATGTCCTTGCTTCTGTAAGCTGCGTTGGGTTATGCTAAAATGTATCCAAACTTATAGGTTACCATTTGGAACATTCCTCACCCATTTTACTACAGAAATATCACGAAAAGTTACCATTTTAACTTTATTGCCATAATTTTAAGACACCCGGAAATTTCGCGGTTCAACGACCTGCCAGCTGGACTCGCAAGCCCTGTGTACACGTTGTTCTTTAGTTAATTGATTGTTGTTCCAGAGAGTGGCCAGTCGTACATACTGACCAGGTAGCGCGAGAGTCTACAGGTTTACAACTGGTTCAAAGTTCTTGTAAGACCTCTCATGTGCGTCAGATCAAAGTCTGATTTATCCTCGCAAAGCGTGAAATTCCCACATATTTACTGAGTATATCAACTCTGCAGGCAAAGACGGCCTTAACGAAAGAATAGAGGCAGCTTTACCGTTGAAAATGTCATGTCACCTATTCAAGAATATTTGTGTTCATATTTTTAATTCTTTAGAAACGAATGTATATGAGATTGTTTAAAATACAGTAAATCGTCAAACAATCTGAAAATTTCCGTGCGACAATTTTCTCAATTAATTGATGAGATTTGAATTAATGAAATTGGCGTGTCGTATAATGTTATGCATATTATGACATTGTAGACTTAGTGTCATAAACATAAAAACTATACGTAATAATACGTTTATGTGACCTATGCTTGTGTGTGTGTGTGTGTGAGAGAGAGAGAGAGAGAGAGAGAGAGAGAGAGAGAGAGAGAGCTGTAGTGGGTTTATTACAACCGGTAATATTAAGATTCCACTATACACTTTATATACGAGTTCTAAGTTTCAAGTCATAATATTAGTTTTACAGCATAAATTAAAAATGTGTTCAGATAGAACCAATTTCCTGTACATGTTCTTTAACATTATTGCGCTAAATTTGCATTACTTGTAAAATACAATTCATAAACAGTAAGAGAAAAAAATTAGTATACGATTATTTCTCACACTGTTTACACATTGCATTTAACGTGTAAAGCAAATTTAGCGCAAAAAATATAACGTACGAATACATTAAAATGGTTATACCTAAACATATTTTTTTCATTTATACCTTAAAATAAATAAAACTGCTTAAAAACCAATAATTTGTACCTCACGGGTACAGTGGAATCTTAAATAAGAGCTAAAATCCTACAAATATGCCCCATATATGATGATTTCTAATCTGTTAGTGTTTAAAACTTGTCTGTTTTTGCTACGTGTCTACAGAATGTGACAATTTTTTGCAATCTATTGCTCTTAAGATTATGAATGTGTTCATTAAAGAAATAATTCATCGATTAAAAACAGTACTTAAGAGTGCGTGGTAGATAAATAAACGATTAAAACATCGATTTAATAATACGCTTTTTTTCGAAGCCAATATGGATAAAATACTCAATGGCAATCCTAGATAATGGTATTTGCCAACTTTATGAGTAGATATTTATCCAAAATTACTAATTCGTTACGCGTGATCTCTTGCGCCGCAGTTAAATGTACGAGGTCCCGGCGCCAGAGACTGTGACTCAGAAGTACGTAACATTGGAAACAATATTGTTTAAAATGTTGACTAAAACTATTGTCTAGGATTACTATTGTTTACTTTTCGCAAATTGGCTTCAAGAAACCTACAGTTGTAGATTAATGCTTTTAGCTTTGAATTATGTACCACGCCCTGTTAATTGCTTAATCATCCTTAATGGCGCCGACGACCTGCGCGTTAGAGGCTCAGAATTGACGGGGCTATAAGGGCGACCTTGAAGCGCGCATCAAATGCCGCACCGCCTCAACGAGCCAAGCACTGAACTAGCTTGCAAGATTCCCGCCGATCCATTCTTACTATGGGGCTTTTAAGTGGTGACCATATCATTGTATTGATGGAAGGAAAGTCACTAGCAAAGTTCAATGCACGATTCTAAGTTTCACACACACATCTGGTTAGTACATTTTGAACTACGTCATTCTGTTTCCTGGCGTGGGTTTATGAAATGTTCACGTAACATCCACCTGTAGTACGTTCACGATAAAGTGAACACTGCGTAAACTTTTCTTTCAGTTGTTTTGTAGCCATTTTTACTATTTTTGATACGAAAACTTCAACGTAAGTAAAAACCAGCGTAAACCTTCCAACACTCTTAAAAGTTAACATCTATTGGCCCAATAAGACATATTTTTAACATCCTGTGACGTGAGTGACTGGTTGGGGGATGGGGGTAGGGATTAAAAAAAACACAAATTGCTATGTGGTTTGATACTTTGTTTGGATGTGGTAGTCTATTTACTTCCCTATCACAAGATCAATGTCGTTCTAAAATGTCAATGTGGGAAATGGGAAAACTATTAATATAAATACGGAGGTTTGAGGGGGAGGAGGAGAGACACATTTGCGCCCCCACTACAGGTTTGCTTAAGGCCACGCTCTTTGTTTCTAATGTTTTTTCAATAATTATATCTTTAAGCTCAAACGAGAGCAGATATCAAAAACCTGTTCAGTAGTTTTGTTAAAGGGCGTTCACGTGGCAAAAATTCATAATTTCGTATTTGCGCGGCATAGTGACCGCTTTGTAGACGTCACTTGTGACTACATTTTACACTTACGATAGTTTTTTTAACTGTCATAGTTTTTCCGTAGTGACATGAAAAAGTCGAAATTTGCAAGTTACGGGAACATGGTAATAACAAAAACCAAATGTCTTACTCGAATGAAGTAATTTAACTGAAATTAGATATTGTGGGCAATATGCTTAAACACACAATATGATTACTTTGTATTTTTTAGAAAATCTGAAAATGAAGATTTAGGGCTACATTTATGGCAATTAAAAAACTACAAAATGACTGTTGTGTGGTTTTAAATATTTTAGCATATTACCCACAATATATAAATCCAGAGTAAATTATTTCATTCAAGTACGACACTTGGTTATTGTTATTACTATGTTCCCGTAACTTGCAAATTCTGACGTTGGCATGCTGATATGGAAAAAAACTGAGAGAGCTGAAAATTTTTAAAAGTGGATAATGTAGTCACAAGTAACGTCTATAAAACGAACACTATGTCGTTAAATTATCAAATTATGCAGTTTTGCCACGTGAACAACCTTAACATTGTTTTTGCTGTGATTCCTAATTTTTTTTTTCAAATCACGAATTTATAGTTTCCACTAAAAAGTTTATGAACCAGAATTTCGTTAGTAACATTATTTACTGCCATGAAAAAAATCAGCCAACATGGAGAGTAAGATTTTAAACAAAATTGCCAAACTGATTTTTGATATCTGCTCTCGTTTAATATTAAGAAAATAGTTATCACTATGGTTAGGATAATTTCTCGGATTCAATGACCAGCATGCTAGAATCCATTGTCCTAAGCACATTCAAGTCCCGTCTATTCGTTCATTCTACGTTGTTCCACTGAGTAGCAGCTGGTGGACAAATTGTCGGGGCTTGAGTATACACAGAACATTGCATTCTAACATTAAGGTAGTTGAATCCGCGAATTTTTCCGGGCTCTAGTTATCAATCACAAAAACAATATAATCAGGAGGGCAGCGCTCTCCCGCCTCGCCTCACTGTTGGCACGGTCGTGGTAACATATATTTGCAAGCTGTATACATGTATGTAATAGTGTAGGTGACAATGTGTGTGTCTGTGTGCAGGTGGTGCGAGATGCGGGGTCGAACAGGCGCAGACCCAACGCCACGCCATCTAATCGAGGTAAACCTACCATGGAGATATACCGCCCACCCAGTAAGTTGTCTCGCCAGCAACCTCCCCGAGCCTATATCCTGTGTCGTACTCCTCTGCCTTGCCTGTCTCTTCAGCAACATTGTCCTTACCGCCTACATGTCGTGTGCTCAGCTGTTGCAAGGTAAGCAGGACTTTTACTCACTACTGTACAGCCTCTGCACGTTGCAAGACCAACCGGTCTCCTCTTGCGTACTGACTGTTTAAAAAAGAACCCTTCTCTACGAGTGCGATCATATTTTCAAAAACGTTTACACGAACGCCTTCCTTTCTTGAAACAATGAACTCAAACTTTTAGAAGTTTTTTTTATTTAGAACTTTTTTAAGTTAATTGTAACTACACATCACGTTATTTTAATATGTATTTTTTTTCCCGCCATATATTTTAAAAGCCCTGCTTAGTTTCAATTCTCAGGCAGTATCCTTCCGCTGCTCGTTAAGTATAAACACTACTTTTATTTGCGTAGACCCGTACACTGTTTCTTCTGTACTCCACTGCTAATAAACGTTCAGTAAATTCTAGCTGTATCTGAAAGTAGAAATAAAGTTTTTATCATAAGCAATACATAATCGCTCGAAAATGGTTCACTCTTAAATTACGATCCCTATGGTTTTACTGGTCAACGCTGCGATTTCACGGTGGGACTGAGACGAACGGAATAATACTTTGATATGAAATCTTTATTTAATAATACAGAATATTAAGAAGTCGCATTCGCTTGATAACAATTCAAGATTGTTGTATTTAAATGATAAATGTGCTGTACTACATTCTATCATTCGCTGCCAACCACCGTAAAAATAGTACGGAATCTATTGTTTACGTTAAATTATGTGATGTAATAGGTAGTCATTTGTTTTTAAGATGTAGTTTGCTCGGTTGATCGCGCATTGCCTATAGTTGACGACGCCTCTGAGTAATCGAGGAAGACCTGCGTACCTTGCAACCACTCGTTGAGCGCCACACTCGCCCGCCATGTTTGCTTTATTGCTTCTAACTTCACGCCACAAAATTAATACAAAAAGTACGGCTAGCTGCATAAGTGTCATGAATTTCTTTTCGAAGTACTAGTTGGAAGTACAGCTCGGGTATGCGCATTAAGGCATGTGCATTAGTTATTTTAGTCGTTTCACTAACCCGCATTTAACCGCACTAAAACATGTGTAAAGTAACCCCTTGGAACTGGCAACCCCCTTCATCACTCATTTACTTATCTCTCACAATTATCCATTTCTTCTGTCTCGCACTACGATCTATCATTCAACAACCACCTGACGTAATATTACATTTAAGTGAATTAATGCAGCAGCCAGCCAAGTAGTGTCAGCGTTACAGAAACCTACACACACACATTATATACTATGCATATATATAATTATATATATATATATATAATTTTTCACACTCAGCTACTCTTGAATACCAGCAATTCGTAAAACGTTTATGAATGTTGCAGTATACTAGTAGTCACACCTATGTGATACGTATAAAAAATACGTTACGGAGTTTTGCAGTGATTTCGAAAATAATATTTTTATTGCTACCTAATACTCATATCAAAATTTCGCTGCACAGTTTTGACACTTATATGTTATAATTTGTAGTTGAATTTTTTTGTAGAATTATACTGAACGGTTTTTTAGATTTCATTACCCAAAGTACCACGTTTTTCGTCGTGAAAATAAGCAAAAATTAAGGAAATTATTTTTTTACTGGCGAAAGGTACATTATTTAATAAAAACGCGTCCACAGTATTGTGCATCGTGTGATTGCACATTGACTCAATTTTTTTTCAAAACTTTTGGTTGAAAAATATTAGAGTTATTGGCACCAGTCTGAAAAAAAAAACTCGGGAACAAGCCCATAAACTGCGCACTCGAAGGAAAAGGAAGGTCAACTGTGTGCGTCAATGTTACTATAGTATCTAATATTAATAAAATATACCTAGTGATAAATGTGGTATAATAGAGTAGATATAATATATGTCGTAGTCATTGAAACAAATTACGCGTACGTAGTACGTTTTCAAATGTACTTCGTGAAGGTATCCGATTAACTACGTTTATAAACAGTAACGATTTATTGGATGTTATAGTTTTTAGTCGCCCGAATCGAGAATTCTGTTTACAAGAAAACATATCATAAGTCTATTGTTGTTTGCGAAGTCCCAGCACTAAGAATAAGAGAAGGAAGGGATGTTGCGAACCTGAACTTACAGTTGAACATTATCAGGCATATGGTTACACTCTGTAATTGTTCATTCTAGGATGTGAGTAGTGGGGCATACAAGCAGAAGCAACAGTGGCTGGATCGCCAACTGGCAGATTCAGAACAAGACTGTTTGCATGAAAATATGGAAATAACCTAGTACGAGACAGCCACGCCCACAGTGCGAGCTGCCAGCTCATAGTATCAAGAATACAGGTGTTGTGGATGAGGTTTCGGTTACACAAGCCGGCCCCTACACGAATACCAACCTCTGCTGGATCGCTCCAGACAATTTAATTTACTGCCACACCTTAATTTTCATAATCAGATAAGGATTAGGTGTGGACGCGTATACCAGTGTATTTAGTTACAGTATTGCATAAAGCGCGGCAGTTTCGTTTCAAAACGACAATGTTCCCGGACGACCAACTTGGTGATTCAAGGGCTAATGGTGAGGCGAGGCCAGTGCTACATTGTACACACCAGGGACCAAGATGAAGTATAGACGCCAGTACTGCGTGTGTCCATCATGAATCAAACAGCGAGTACATTAGATGTCCGACAGCAGTGATATATGCCATCTCTTGATAGAGCATTATCTACTCGCAACTGGTCTTCAAGGCTTTCCTTGACCCTTCATTACCGTCACTTCCGAATGCATTGGTTACTCGAATACAGTACAGACGCTGGCCTGTAGAGCTGTACAAGGGTAATCTACGGAGTTACGTCTCCCCCCCCCCCTCCCCCGCCTCAGTGACCACTAAACACGCGTCCACAGCGCTTATGTACGAAAAGAAAACACACTTCAGAGTACTTGTAATATTACTGTTGACTACTTTTGATATGATTGTTAAGACACCACACTCATCTGAAGCATTATTTAAAAACCTTCAAACTTAAATAAAAATCGGTTTTTCCAGACTGTTGTTTCTGTCTATATCTATGTACAGGATTCGTTCGGAATTGAGGTCTACGGTTACACTGGACTAAGCTACAGCAACTGGTTCAAAATTATTACAGGATCATCGCTTAAAATTCCCACAGTAAAAACGTTACGGCTGAACACGTGCGCGTTTTTACGACGTTGGGCGTAGAGGCGATATCACAATACACATGCCGGTCGGCGTCGCTCCTAGCGCCTAATCAATGTTTGCCTCGCACACACAAATACGCCCCTCACCAGGCGGCCGCCTTAACTTGTCGGTTCACGACAGTTCCGTCTGCGTTGGACAACTTTGTAGCAAATGAAATTGTAATGGAGCGGCGAGATTTGGCAAGCGCTTGGAACTTGATGTCTTGAGCGCTCGTTGATGACGAGAGACGGTGGCAACAGAGCAGCGGCGGAATGCACAGATCGAATAAACGGAAGTGGCCCAATGAACAGACGTCGGTCAACGGCAGCATCGACCACGTTTATCGCGAGGACTCTGCCGCGAGAATGAAGTTGTAATGTGCACAGACGTGCAGAATTCGTGTTGTTTCTTGCCAGCAGGCTAGAATCTAAAAGGTTATGGGAGATGCAGGGCAACGCTAGGAGCAGCACTGTCGCGCCTTGCAGACGGCCGGAATGGTTATAGAAACGTATTTTCCATATGCGTGACAATGGAAACGCGAGTTTATTTTCATTTTTTAAGGGCTCGTGTGGATAAATGCAGGCTTAAATTAATGTATATAAAACCAGTATTGAACACGACGAACTATTTAATACAAAACATGTAATAAATTGTCTAATATTCCATATTATTCATTGAGGTGTGCATTATAAGCGACGCGGAATAAAGCCGCGTATATAGAGTGTAGCAGTAAACGATTTTGTTATGCCCAAAATACAATTTATAAGAAATATATTTAATATAATCTTTTTGGAAAACTACAAAATTTATTAAAATTTGTGTGCACGAAAACTGTCCGTTCAGAACGCTTGAAGGTTAGTTCATGCTGTTGTTACAACATATATTAATACTATCGTTATTGCAAGTAGACTAAAACTTTATATAAAAAAGGGATAGTATGAGCTTGTAATTTTTACGTTACTAGATATTTACGAAACGTTCTGCAAACGTAGCTTCGGAAAATGTTTTGTAACATTTTTGGTAGGAAAAAAATCTACTTTTCAAAAATAAACATAAAACGGAAAACTATTTTTAATAAGACACGCATGCTAAGTTTGTGTTTTAACGCTTACAAATGTATAGACACGTCTACGACTACAATTTCAACAATTTAGTATTCAGTAAATGGAGAGGTTCTAAATAAACCACCTATAATAAAAGAAACGTGTTTACTACAATACATACGGAAATTGGAAAAGAAAATACAAATAGGTAATACAGAATTAGTTTAGAGAATACTGTTTATAATATGAATACAATTAGTTTGGTAGAAGTCGCGATGTGTGAAAATGTCAACACTCGTAACGATTTTTTTTTACATTTTTACCTATGGACAGTGCTCTTTATATGCATATAGAAACATATTTTTAATAAAATTCTTTTATTTTTACAACGAAGAACAGTACTATTGCCACCTAGTATTTATTTATAGACTTTAAATTGCTTCGCTACACACGTGTAGTAGGTATCACCACTCCGAAGGTTCAGAAGTTCACCACCAGATGTCAGCCTCTTTGCTTTGCATCTCCCATAGAGTCATTCAACGTCTCTCCTTGGCCGACATGAATGCTTCTGTCCAATAACTAAAAGTTTCATGTGGGAGTGTGCAACCTCCTACAAGGCGGTCACACGTAACTTACATCCCACAGAGGCTTGTGCTCGTGGCCACAGGTTGTGCACTGACATGTACAGAGAAGTGAATTCTAGTATGTGATCAAATAACAAAGCTAATTCCGCAGGCCGCTACTGATATGTTTTCCTTCGTGCAACACGCTCAGCGCCTGGATTTCGCTAGAAACCTTTCATCGCGATCCTGCTAGCCTCGAGGGCGACGGCGCGACGGTTGGCATAGCGGTCAAGGCGCTCGGCTTCCACCAAGGTGAATCGGGTTCGATTCCCGGCGCGGTCAACTCGCTCGGTTCTTCGAATGTAGGAATCGTGCTGGACGGTCGACAAGTTTTCTCGAGAATCTCCTGTCCCCCCCCATCTTTTTTTTTTTTTTTTTTTTTTTTTTCCACTACCGGTGCTGCTCCATACACACATACACACCTCATATCACCCTCACCAGTGCTAAAAACTTACACTGAGAGAAAAAATTGGTTGATTCAAACAAATATTTGTTTATATATGTGCAAACAACGGTGTAGTGTTGTTTTAAACAAATATTTAGTTGACAACCATTTTTTGTTAGATCAACAAAGCAGTCATGTTATTTCATAATCTCATTTAGTTAAAATAACTAAACCGGAATTTGAAACAATAATTCAACATTGTTGATTTAACAAAATCTGGCGTTCAACATAATATTTGTTTGAATCAACACTACATTGTTGGTTGCACATATACAAACAAATTTTTGGTTAACTCAACAAATCCTTTTTCTCAG
This sequence comes from Medauroidea extradentata, assembly GCA_003012365.1. Lineage (NCBI taxonomy): Eukaryota > Metazoa > Arthropoda > Insecta > Phasmatodea > Phasmatidae > Medauroidea > Medauroidea extradentata. The sequence goes on along the minus strand of PNEQ01099536.1, from coordinate 7,581 downwards.
TGTAGATGTTTAGAGCATTATACATCAGACACTAGATGCCGCGTCTGAGGTCCGGGAACGGGCAGACGATAAGCGCTAGACTTGCTTGTTTGTCGCATTTATGTGACAACACGGCGTGCAGTTGGCTTTTTCTTATGGAACTTTAAGTGCTGATCCTACTATTTTATTTACGGAAAGTGCATAGTAAAGTCCAGCGCATGTTTCTCTTTTTTTGTTTGACGATTTATGTTGGTGTTTTCTACGTGACAGTTGTCTGGAAAAGCCGTTTTTAGCCATTTTGAGGAGCCCCGAAACTATGTTTCTAAACATGATATCTAAAAATTATAGCTGGAGAATAGTAGTTTTAAATGTGTTTTCTTTCCGTAGATAATGATATCGAAGACACGTTTAGTAGTATACCTTAAAAAATTTTTCTCGTTACACGCTGCACACAGTTCGTGCGCCAGCTGTAGAGGACTCTTAAGGTGGCCGCTGGTCTAGATCGCCGAGAAGTGTACAGAGCTTCGGCTGTTACTAGATTATTTGTAAACTGCTCAGCGTGCATAAGTTATGTCTATTTAGTAATGTCATTAAATGAACGTTATACGTTTACACATATTTCCTGTCTTCTATGTATCTCTAAAGTTTCATCTTTACGCTGCCGAAAATGGATGTTTTGGTGTTTTTTTTTTTTTTAAGGTATTGAAATCTTTGCGCAGAATATTTTGAAGGGTATAAGCGTTTAAAATACACTTAACCCTAATTTTACGCCATCAAATGATAGTTCCTCCGCTCAACGGCCTCGAACGCGTAAAATTCGTTCACCTAAGCGGTCATATTAAGCAGTATTCAAAATTTCTTCAGTCATAGTTTACCTCGAAGTGAGGGATCATTGAGCAGCCAGTGAATACGACGTGGGTGTTTTCCAGCCGTCTTTCAGCAGTCTTTAGTGCGATTGTCTATTATAATAATTATACATATAAATAATAGCAGCAGCCGGAGCGCGGAATACTGGCACAGTGTAGTTCTAAATGTCTAGAAAAATTTATATATATATATATATAGATGTAGTTATATATATATGCTACTTATAAAACTACATCTACAAACGAATCTCAAGGACTCAAAAAGAGTGAATCAGCTTATAATGCTTCCAATTTCAATGGTTGCTAACCCAGCGAGCAGCCTTTTCAACCTCGGACCAGCCAGCACGACATTTGAAAATTACAATCTCTCTAAAGTTTTGAAAGCAATTATAAGTACTTTGCAATAAATCCGCTTTGGCGTTCCCCGCGTTAAATTAACCTCAATTGCACGCAATATGTCCCTGCCCCTGCTTATTACACGTAGCATGATGCTGACTGCTAAACCACGTTTGAGTAGCTCAGGTATACATTTAAATTAGCAAGGTGCTGTAAAGATCATGGTAGTAAGTTTTAAAACAAATCTTTAATTATCACTGTTCAAGCCATTTCCTCGCCTTCTACCTATAATGCTAATGCAGTGTTATAGGCGGTTCGGAATAAAGTGAGCCCTAAAAAAGCCCTGCTTAAGTTCTATTTTCAGACAATTCATATATTTGCGCTTGTGACGGCTAACGATGGGAAATTTCTAACCTCTCCGGACACGTCCCTTGATGTTTGCGCGTCTAAGATAAATTGTACAGTCAGTATAAACTCGTACAGTTTGTTTAAAAGAAACGTTATTAATTCTATGAAATACAATAATGACGATTTCGGTTTCTTTTATCTCAATTTTGTTGTATTTAAGTAAGAAAATACACGGAACTATATTGCGTAATTCGCTGCCAACCATACAAGCAGTAAAGCAACTAGAGTTTAATGTTGAATTATATGCAGTAACGGCTAGTGATATTTTTCGAAGGTTAAATTTTTAGTGCCTGCTTTATCCCGAATGACCTATACAAAGATTTCCTATCTCCTCCCAAATAAAGTTGATGCAGTTCCACACCCTCTAGCTGCAGATGCGTCATGATAACAATTTTAACATTCTTCATATCTTTCATTCATAGTGCATAAACTCTAAAATACATCCTTAAACTCTGCTATGAATTGTTGGTGTAGCTTGTTTGTTAATTGTAATTAACATCATACCTGGAGATGTTGGACATTTGTTGTGTTCTTAGTGTACCATGTAGTCACATTTAAATTTTTTCATATTAATTACAGTTTTTTCGATATTATTAACTCCGTTTTTAGGAAGACTATAATTAGTGCCAAGGCGGCATAATTCTAATTACAGTCTCAGTTGCTTTGCTTCCTCAGGTTAATGTCCGTTTATTTTACTAAAAACAAAGGCAAATTATAGTGACGTAGTGTTATGGCTTTGTCTCGGCAATGTGTATTAAGAATAAAGCCATATAAAGTCTTTAGTTTTAGTAGAATGCGTGTTAAAATTTTCGTAATTCACCAAGGGCATTGAATTATATGTATTAAAAAATATATCAGTGCAATTTATTTTGCCATTTATTTTCACTGAATCTCATGTTCGGATATGTTTCTTACTTTATGCTCTTTGTAATTAAATAACTACTCCATCTTACAGCAGAAATAAATTTGCTCACAACTTCATTACAACGCAATAAGGAACATTAAAATGTAATAGTCAAATTAGCTGGATAGATTATTCGTGACGTCGGATGTTAGATTTCTCAATTCATCACAGATTTTCAAAAAGCTATTGTAGTGGTAGCTAGTTTAAGAAGATGTGTTGAGCTATGCTCGCGTCCCAACAACACTAACTTGGCATGACATGAATGCATAAGGCGTTACTAATGACTGTCGCATGATAGCTCAAACTGCACATTACCTACTTGCTTGTTCGTCACGTGTACTAGGAAACAATCTGTGCTGTGTTCATGTTGCAGATGTAAGGACTGATGTTTTGCAGAACGGTATGTTAGTACCGAACCCTCGCCTGAACGTCCATGCCAAAGAGTTTACCATGAAGCCTGGAGACCTGAGTACGTCCAGGTATGTATACAGTCCGATCTTACGTTCTAAATTCCTGAATGCTGATATCACTACTCTCTTGTTACATTGCGTCCTGCGTTTGCAGTGTCCGAAAGTCAAGCTTGACAATTTTTTTCTCTTGTTTGTAAATTAAGTGATGGTGATAGGGGACGAAGTCATAGAATAATGTGCCACTTTTTTATTTTCCTTTTCCATGCCTATTGCTGTTGTCCCTGTGAGTGTTATCTTTAAATTCTCTCTCTCTCTCTCTCTCTCTCTCTATATATATATATATATATATATATATATATATATATATATATATATATAAACTTAGTGACGATTCGTACTTACGATACATGAAAATTTGTCGACAAAAGCATGTCTGAACGGGCACAGCTATAGGAATTATGTGTGAAAGAACAATTTTGGTAGGAGAGAAGGATTACTTTAAAAACCACCATTCTAGATTAATTCGCAAGTACTCAGTACTGAATAGTCTTCTATAACTTAGCTAACGGCAGGTTATTAAGGATGAGTGTGGTCTTTGATGCACTAGTAGGTTGGAAGCAGCCCGTGTGTGTTAATACACTGTGGACAAATACAACAACGCTGTATGACTATCAGCGCATCACGTCTGGGTGGTGGAACGCCCTGATCCTGTGTTACATTTTTGCAGTCTTATCTCACGAACGAGTGCAATTATCTGACAATTCTGCTGGCAATGTTTTCTGTGGTCTGCTGCGAACCGTGCGAATACGAGTGATCCAACCACAACTTTTCACAGTTCGCTAAAGAAGACGCTCAAAATATCTCCCGCCAGCATGTATAAATACCACAATACTCTTGCGTGATAGCTGAATCGTGGCCGTACGCCGTTGCAGTACTGTGTCCTCACAGAAAACCTGGTTTCCTCTGACGTCAGAGTACTGCAATGTCGTACGTCCACGATTCTGCTCTAAATCATTCTCTCCAATTGCAAGATTATTTCAAACAAATTTTCACACATTTATGTCTCGTGTCTTCGCGAAGACCTTAACATGAAATGCACACCAACGTGTTTCTGCATGTCACAAAGTACAACTTCAATCATCGCATGAATCATTTCAATCGCAGTATCTCTTAAGGGCGCGGTCTACCGCAATTTTCATCACCATTTTTTATATTTTTTATTTGTACCAGATATTTTTTTTTCTTATTTTAGACACAAAATGGAACTAAATTTGGCTCTTGTGGAATTTTTTTATCTCTCATAGTTTTCGCGTAATGGCTTGTTAAAGTCATATTTTTGCATGTTTCCGTTTTAACGACTACACTAAAACCAACTAATATACCAAACTCAAAAAAATCATAGTGGATAAAGTCATTGCAGGCTACAATGGCATGCTCATGAAATTTAAGAATAAATTTTATTTGAATTTTAAAAAATTGCTGAAACTGAAAATAAAAATTTAAAAAGTTCAATATTATTTTTTAAAATACAAATAATGTTTATTCTTTAATTTTATGAGCATGTCATTGTAGCCTGCAATGTCTTTATCCACTGTGATTTTTTTGAGTTTGGTATATCAGTTGGTTTTAGTGTAGTCGTTAAAACGGAAACATGCAAAATATGACTTCAACAAGCCATTACGCGAAAACTACGAGAGATAAAAAAATTCATAAGAGCCAAATTGAGTCACATTTTGTGTCTAAAACAAGAAAATAATATCTGGTACAAATACAAAATAAAATAATGATGATGAAAATTGCGATAGACCGCGCCCGGGGCTTCCCTAGATAGGCTGCGTTTGTGTGTGTGAGGCAGGAAGCGGTAAGGTTGCCGTTTATTGACGTATCGTATGTAATACATTATCGCCTCTCCGCGCAAGCCACTCAGCTGGCGTGCAGTGCTTTACTATTGTCCTTTTTCCTATGCGACTCTAAGCGGTGACCACATTATATTATTTGTGGGCAGCGTAGTTCAAAGTCTAACGCTTGTTTCTATAGTTGTGTTTTTCGATTACGGTTGTTATTTTTCCAAATACGGGAGTCTGGAAAAGACATGTTTGGCCATTTTGAGAGGCCCGAAAATGATGTTTCTAATAAACTTTCCGAATTTTTAAATGTATAGTGACGTACTTTGAAGTGTGAGTTCTTTTCGTAGATATACAAATATAATACGCGTTGAATAGTGTCGTAAAAAGAATAGCCATAAATCGCACCAACGCATTTGAAGGGTAGGTAGGTAGGCGCCGCCTGTCTGCGCGTTACAGAGACTCAGAAGTGAGGGACCTATAGGACGACCTTGACGCGCGCATCAAATGTCGCGTCGCCACAACAAACCATAACCAACATTCCCTCCGATCAATTATTACTATGTAACTCTAAGCGGTATCATATAATTTTATTGGTGAAAAATCTGAAGCAAAATTCAGTGCAAGTTTCCATCTGAGTTTCACGTAGGCTACATCAGGTAAGTACATTTTAAGTACGGCAATCTGAAAAGGTAGTTTTTAGCTATGCAGGAGGGTCTAAAAAGTGTTTTTAATAAGCGTGGCGTCTTAACAATGGCATTCCGAGTCCAAAGTGAGTTTTCTTTTCGTCCGTTGGCACATTGGGCACGTCTGAAATAGTTTCGTGAAAAAACGCACATACGAGCATACTTCGACGCGTTTGAAGAGCTAGGTAGGCGTTGCCCTTAAGAATAATTTGAAACCGGTCCATGGATGCTAGGATCGTAGTAACTAGGTGAGACGAAAGACCAGGTAGAACCGAGGTCAGTTGTCAGGTAGGCACTGCAAACATGGCAACAATTTGGGACACGACAATGGTCATTAGTCCATCAGGCAATAAAAAGTCTTGCGGTTTGATTGCATGCTGATCTGATCGCTATCACAACAGACGTCGCTCACGAGTTAATGTCATTCAAACATTGGAACTGTGATACTTTTGATCAGACATTTTCACAGCCGCTCTTTATCCTACAGTCGTTTTCAGAACTTTAACGACTATTTTTTACCTCGGAAATTTACGGTCTAAAATATTTGTACCAGAGAGTACTTTATATTTGGTTTTCACCATAGACTCGTACGGTACAGTTCGTAACGAGTCCCCTGACACACTGTGTACCATGAAACTTGACGCTTGCATGAAATGTCGGGTTTTAAAAAAGGTTGTTTCTCGGAATGTTTACTAAACTTCGATCAAGGCGTATGTCATTTCCTGACGTGCACTGCCCAAGGTTTACACTCGGTTGACAGCAAATGATCCGAACCTCTGATTTGGACAGTTGTTGCATGAGGTGTATTTGAGATTGTTATCAGCAAGTTACTGACCTTGAGATGTCTGGACGCTTCAGTCTATAGCTCGGACATGCGACAACCAAACTGTGCCATTATAGGCCATTCACGATAAAGTGAGCACTGCATCAAGTTTTCTTACAGCCGTTATTCGGCCATCTTTACTATTTCTAACATGAAAACTTCGATTTAACTAAAAATCAGTGTAAATACTTCAACACTCTCAAAAGTTTACATCTGTTGGTCCAGTAAAACATATTTTTAATTAATTACAACTTCTGCTGAGTGTTCAGCCTGTACAATGCTAGCAGGTCAGACTAGTTCGGAAGTATTTTCCAACTGGATTAGACTATCACCTGGGATATTAGGCTTGACAACGTGTTATACTATGTGATGAAACGCGCATGTCTTACGTGTCCACGCAGTATTCAGGTTTTAGTTGGTAGAACAATAATTGCCCTAGGGAAAATCTTACCGTTTGCAAAAATGTATCCTCTTCCGTGTGTAACCACCGTACCTTTCGTAGTAAAGAACAGTGTTTCATTGACTCATAAGAGCATGTTTATAACACAAGCCTCGTATTAGTCGATATTTATTTAATCCTCAAAGCGTTGTCGTGAAATAACCTGGATCTCTGAGAAAAAAAAAGTCTTGCTGGCGTTTATTGAAATACATACTTTTTAATATAAATGTATATTTTCCTGCCGTTTAGAAGTTATTTAAATATTCGGTGAAATCAAAAATATTTTTACTATGATAACCCATGTTAATTTTTTTCAAATTCTTGAAAAAAAATCAGTAATTAGGAAATTTTGTCTTAATATACACGTACAGTTAATTAATGATAAAGTTTTATTTCTCATATTGGTAAGTAACATGATATTTCAGCTCAGTTTTTTTTGGCACATTCGTGAATTTCCGACTTTCTTTAATTTCACACGTAACATTGCTTAGATCTTTGTGTTTCATTTTAGCCACTATTCTGAATTAAGGAATATAGATCCGTTTCCTTGCACAAAATGCTCATCATTGTACACTAAGTAACATGCATCCGTAAGAGTAAGGTTTCGCACGTTTGGGTGCTAGGGAGTTGTAAGTCCGATCATTTAACAAATGTACGTAAATAAAATACGTGATTCCACAATCACATCAGTAGGGACCGGGTGGGCATCCTGACGCAACTGGGAGCAAAACCGGCCTAACCTGCATAAGCTTAACATGGCCGACCCCTCCCCTTGGTGGTGCTAGGACTCTGATTGGCCTAGAGGGTCATTAGGGGGGCGTGGTCTTGGCTGGGATTGGTTGTTGGGGTCTTTTGGTACGAATAGCACCTAAGTGCCATGAGGCCT
>PNEQ01099534.1:0-53248 GCA_003012365.1 Medauroidea extradentata | reverse complement strand
CAGCATGCTAGCAGGTACATGATCTATCACAATATTATGAAGGCAGGTACTGGAACTAACACCACAGCATGCTAGCAGGTACATGATCTATCACAATATTATGAAGGCAGGTACTGGAACTAACACCGCAGCATGCTAGCAGGTACATGATCTATCACAATACTATGAAGGCAGGTACTGGAACGAACACCACAGCATGCTAGCAGGTACAAGATCTATCACAATACTATGAAGGCAGGTACTGGAACTAACACCACAGCATGCTAGCAGGTACATGATCTATCACAATATTATGAAAGCAGGTACTGGAACTAACACCACAGCATGCTAGCAGGTACATGATCTATCACAATATTATGAAAGCAGGTACATGATCTAGAACAATACTAAGAAAGCAGGTGCAGGATCTAGGTTCCTGACAGTGTACACTCACCTCTGGGCGACATGTGCTGCTGCTAAGCCCTGACTCACAGCCTGTGTGTACTCTCTCTTGGCTTCCTCCTTCTCTCTCACATGAGCCTTGTACTCCACACCGTCTATCTCCCTGCACACACATATGTACATCACACACAGAGCTACAAGCTACTACACCTCTACTGCCAGCTCTCAGTATACTCACATGAGGAAGCCGGATATGAAGGCTGTCTCAGGCATGACGAAGCTGAAGAATATTTCCTGCGCCTTGTTGGCAGGGTTGGCCACCCTGCTAGAGACAACTGTGCTGGCATAGCGGTGTTGGATGTGTGACCTGATGTGCAGGCTGTACACGTCTGGCTTCTCCGACTGCGACAACAAATAAAGACGATAAACAGTCAGGCGCGGCTCGTGGATTTTGACATAGGTAGGGCTGCATACGAGGAGAACACTTATCCCCAATAACAGGAGGGGGGTCCGGGGTCCCCCCGGAAAAAATTTGAATTTCTAGGTACAAAATGTGCTATTTTAAGCAGTTCTCGTGTCTAAAGAGTGAATGTACTTTTGGTTGATTTATTATTTTTTAAAAAGAACATTCTGTTAAGGGGCCTCCCTTGTCCCTATCAGTGGAAATCAAGTAACGTTTCAAACAGTTGCCACTATTACATTTTCTCAAACAGTTTAAAACATTTCAAGGTATTAGTTTTTTAAGACCAGAATTCACAAAATCCACAAAAATAATTTTAAAATATTTAACACCCCTTTGGACTACTGTATTTTTTGGAAAATCCACAAACATAATTTTAAGAAATGTAACATACCTTTGTATTACTGTGTTGAGCACTTTAAGTAGCAAGCAGGTGGAGAAAGACAAGGGCAGCTACGTGGAAAGTTACGCCAAGTGAAATCACATCAGAGAGTGCTGTCCAGACATCGGATTGACATCATAGCTCAGTTGTTTTAAAGGTTCACAAATCACAATGTTTCACATTTAACAAAACTGCACCGTTAATTTCATGCACTATATTTCGTGTTTTTTTACACTTTTAACTTTACTACATCTCGCTGTATTTTAAAATGAAAATATTAAGTCAAAACAGGTTTCAACTGAATGGTCACTTAACTAATGTATGGATACCCGTTACGTGTACGTGAAGTTCATTCGTCGTTCCTTTCTTATAACAAATTTCGCAATAACTTGTTATACCGTCCTCACTTTATCGTGGACGGCCTATATAGGGTAAGGGCCGTACACAAGGAGGGAGGTTAGAGACTTCAAGCAACGACTTTCATTAATATAAGGAAAGGTATTTATACAAAATTAAAATATAAAGAAACAAAAGAAAATATTTCGTAAAACCTTAAATATTAGAAGCCGTCTAAACATCTCAATAAATTCTGTGAAATAATATATATAAATGGTAAATTCTAATGGTAACTCCCACTATTACGAAATACTCGCGTATGTAGGGCGGGTTCATTTGTTTATGGCTTTCTGTCTCGCTTACTGTGGAATCATAAATAAGACAAATTTTGAAGGTATCTGAAAAGGATGTCCAGAAAAAAAAACCCTTTTTATTTGATAAATGGTTATAATGGTGGCTGGACAGAAAATCAAGTTTTGAAATATTCGTCTATGAGTTACTTCACTGCCATATGGTTCGGTTAAGTGCTCGGCTGTAAGTATGTTCTTTAAAAATGAATAAAATAACGTCACTTCTATTTTACTTTGTATTTTTAAGTTAATATTAATTTATTATTTAGTATGAAGTACGTTATAATTTATGTGAAATAATAGGCTGCAAAAAATGTTTACTTTAACATCTAGGCATGAAGGAGCAACGTCTAAATTTTATCATTCCGCCTCGAGAAAACTGTTACAATTTGAGGCGTTTTTATGGCAGTATATTATAAATAAACTATTCTTTTTGACGTAATAGGTTTAAAAATTCCATATATTTAGAAATATGCTACTTTAGACCAGTTTTTCTAATGTGGCTGGGGTTTGAGTGGAAATGTAGTTACGATGTTAGAATGTTTTACTAATTAACTAAGGCTCGTACGAAAATGTGAATAGTTCGTAGGAAGCGCCACGGAGTGTAGGACAGGTCATGAAATTTTGGTACAATTGACTGCAGTGACGTCACGAAACAAGCGAGTTGAGTGACAAGTTGCGTCTGTCGTTAGTGCAGAGTAGCGTGGCGCACTGTGCGGGCTGCGAGCCGGGCTGGTTTGCTAGCAGCCCACAAGCGCGCCATTTATCAGACCCCCCCCCCCCCCACCCACCCTTCTTTCAGGGTTCGCCAGACCGCGGCCGCCAGCAAGGTCAGACGGGCTGCTCGCCTCACAGCCCTGCCTAGTTCAGACCGCCCGAGGCAGGAAACGCGTATCTTTAAAACTTTCTCGCATTCCTCAGACTTCGCGATCGGCTGACGATTTTGGCGAGTAGGTAGTTCAAATGATATCAGTACAAATTATCTTCTCTATAACACCAGCTCTGAAAATGAAAATGATTTACTGCAATTCCCATATAATCAGGGAGGGCAGCAGCTGAATAGCATAACCCGCCACTGTACAGTTCTCATACCCAGTGTGCTTGACGTTCGCTCAGTTACCTAACGAGAAACAAGCTCGTCTAGAAAATATAATGTATTCTTCTCTGTCGTAATCGTTGTCTTCTAGTCTTTTACCTGTGACGTCATCATTGTCAATAAATCTTGTGTGGAATTGTGTTTACGTCCCAGTCTATGCTGTTATAAACGTGACCTGTTGACTGTTTTTATATAGTATTTGTTTTTCGTTTGGTTATGTTCATTAAATTTTTTGTTATTCCGCCCTGCCTCTCTGTCCCCAATTTTCAGGTTGAAACCTTTACGTGTACACTTAAACAACTCCGCAGAAATGTTTTATTTTTTCTGTATAAGTTTTGGGTACTCTGTTCTGTCCTTCTAACTTGGCCCCCCTCCGTTAAAGTATATAACTTTTGGCAGATACCTTCGTAGGCGCATTCATAAAAGCTCACAAAAATATCATCCTCATGGAATGAATTGTATAGAAGTGTACAGACGAGAAACAAAATAAACATTAATTTTTTTGTATTGAATAGTTTATATTTATGAGGTTTTTAAATAAAATCAGACCCGGCTCGCTTCTTGCATTGTTATCTTGTTAACGCTTAGTTTTAAGGCAGTAAATTACATATGTTTAACGTACATCGTTTAATCGCTTGTCTTCGTGAATTAATTCGCCGTCTGTAATGTCTACATTGACCACGTGATTAGATACCAATTTGATAATCACATAACGAGATAATGTTATATATTTTAGACCCAGTGGCAATATTCCCGCTGTGAGGCAGGAACAGCAAAGGTTACCTCGTTACTCTAGTGCAACTTGGGTAATGAGATGTTAAGTGACTAGCATGTACTGTTAGCGCTCAACGTCTGGGCGGCTGGATGCGTAGCGCCGTACTGCACTGTTATCAGTACAGCAAGGTCAAACCGTACTCTCTAAAACACTTCATTTGCCACGATACAAAGTTTGATTTGGCAAGGGAAGTTTTGTCTGTCAATAAATCACTGCAAAGTAAATAAATAGTAACAAAAACATTTTTGTTTAAGTAGTGTTAACAGTGAAACTAGTTGTAGTGCTTTTTCCAACCATGCTTTACGTTAAAAATTTACTTCCTTTACTTAAATGAAAACAACGTTGTCACCATATAACACGTTTGAAATGAAAAATATTTAGAAAAAATATAAGATTTTGAAAACATAGTTTTATGTGCTGTAAAGTTACGGTTGATTTCTTAACTGCAGGCTAAACAGCTTAAAATATATCTTTTTTTTTTCTGTGAAAAAAATTACACTTTTAGCTTGGTAGTAATGGACCTATCAGAGGTGTAGACAGGATATTCTTTCTTTCGTAGGGAACAAAATAATAGTTGTCATACTGTTAATTAGATTGCCTGTCCATGTCATCTGCATACATTTTCACGTGTTGGGCAGTTACAATTTATTTATCGGAATAGATTAATACTTTTTTCCCTTAGAAAAACGTTCATTTACAAAAGTAATCTCTTTCATTTACTTGTAACTTTGGCGGCGCATATCTCCCTTAATAATAATCAATTTCGGGAAAAGTGGTTCTTACATTTTATTCTTATTTTTCCCTAGGGAATCATCTGCCAACGTTTGTCTGTGTTATTCAGACTCATTCTGTAGATCTACTGCAGTGTTGTCAGATGTACTAAAATTCTAACGCCATTCAACATGTTCATTTAAATCTTGGTACACAAAACTACGTAGCGTGATATAAAATTAATAAAAATATTAAACAGTTTAAATTGGACTAAACAGCGGTGAAAGCTAAAGTCAAAATAAAGTCAAATGTATTAAGTTTTAATAATATTTGCTTTGAAATCACCAGACTCAGCAAAGACAGTACATCGCTCCATAAATAGAAGAACGTCACAACTAAAAAAAATACCGATTTTGAGTTAGTAACATGAAAAAATTGCCGAAGACGAGAATATTTTAAATAAAATAATGACATATATTTAGTTTCGAATACTAGCCACAAGAGGGAAGATGTGTCTTCCTGTTGTTACTGATACCAGTCGAGGCAGTTTGTGGAAGACCGACAGTTACTATTTGAGACGAATGGTGTATGGTAGCTTGTGTGCGAGTGTTAGTGTAAGGACGTGACATTTGAACATTATGCAGGATTCTTTGTGCATCTGTAATGGTTTTTGTATCTGCAACTTCCTTTTAACTTCATTTTTTTGCAACAGTGTTAACTCTTTGTTGTAGATATTTGCTATTTCTATTTTTGTTTCCAAGGCTTAATTTTCTTACTTTTGCAGAATTTCATTGTGTGAACTATTGTGCTTCGTGTATTTTTTAATAAATCTACGTTTGTTAATCTCGAGTTCATCTTGAATATTGTATTATAACTTTTCACATTGACAATACAAGGGAAATGTATTACTCAGTTCATTGTAAAAACGTCATAATTCATTTTGTGACCTACTAAATGGAAATATTTGCATTTTATGTTTAAGATAGACACAGCTGGCCATGTTGAAGGATTTTTCATCACTGAATATTTCCTGTTTGTTACTAAACATTATTCACTTCGTGGCTTTTAGAAAGAGTATATACTTAATTTTTTTCATGTAGAAATTTTTTTTTCGCTTACCTATACGCCCAGTATGTTCAAAACGAAAGTAACAAAAATATTTACAGCTCAATTCTGAAAAACACCGTATTTCCAGTTGTGACGGTCTTCTATTTATGGAGCAACATATCGAACGTCCTGTGTATGATGGGGGCTGCATCGGTGACGTTCTAATAACGTGGACGGCTACTGGAACGTTATATTTCTGTACAACGTGGCAACAGTGTGAGATGTAAGCGTGTATAATGTTGGTTGAAGCACTGCAGTCAATGTACACTATGTCAGATGGCAACACTGGAGCTCACCTGTATGGAGGAGTTGAGAGTCGCTGGAGAGGAAGATGGAGCTGGAGATGAGACAACTATGGAGTCTGCATACACAGACGTCAGCAGTATAGACAGCACCAGCCAGGAGCCCAGCATCTTGGAGACTGTATCTCTACTGGACCACTGTCCTGCTATGCCAGCTTGAACTCTGAACTCTGGCCGCACGTATCAGTTCAGGCTGGGAACCACACATCACTGGGCCATACCCGCAGATAACGGGACAAGCAGAAGTTCAAGAAAAAAGAAGAAACTAGTCATTTGTTTGTCGAAGCGTGCTCCACGTTTACTGCTGACAACACTTTCTCAAGTTGGCAGACAATATGCGTAAGACGAACATGTTTATGGTTTTTTCTTTGCCCCCCACTTTTGACTAGGTTTAATATTCAAACTTATTGGCATCACAATTACTAAAGTTATTTTATGTTAGAAATGTATTGGGCACATGACTTGTGAACCAGTACTTAAAGTGATCACAGGCGAATATACATAAGAATGCATCAAGCAAATACCAACAGATTTTATGATTAAATGGCTAAAAAGACCGCTCTCATGCTACTATTCAAACTCAAACGCTTTCCCAAATTTTTAGCCTACCTTCCGAAGGAAAAATTAGGCTTATAAGATCCCCTTCCTGTCTCTCTCTCTCTCTCTCTCTCTCTCTCTCTCTCTCTCTCTCTCTCTGTCCTAAAATAAAAACTTCTGAACCAGTGGACCGAATGAAATCAAACTTTGTACATATGTAATACTTAGTAACCTGACTAGACTTTTATATATACTTCGTTTACGTCCTTTTCGCATTTTCAAAATTGTTACCATTTTAACATTTTTTGATCAAACTAGGTATCTAAAGAACCGCGTTTTAGAATTTCATCAAACTTGGTACACATGTACCACATACAAAGTTGACTTTACTTTAGCGTATTTCGTTCATCCTATGTTTATATTTTCAAAATGGCGGTAATTTTTATATTGTAGCATATTATAACATATCTTACGAAATATTTTTTTCGAAGTTCATTAAATTTGGCATGCATATTCTTCTTAATTTACAGGACTTTTGTGTATTTTTGGTTCATACTTAGGTAATATTTTGAAAACTGTGGCCATTTTTTTCTTTATGATAGAAAGACCATCTCCGAACTTTGTTCCCTTACTTTAATCAAGCTGGGTACGCTTAAATTACTCAGTATGCTGACTTATCTTTTGCATATTTCGTTTATCACATGTCTAAATTAATATTAATATTTAATATCCCTAGATGTACGTAAACGAATCTAACCTTCAGGGTTAATTTGCACCCACTATGAGTTATGCTGGTAACTTCTTGTTCAAAGAGAAGAGATACGCTGTGTTAAGATTATTTTCACGTCCTGTCGTATGTTGTTTTCATACACAACATTTTGTTGACAATGGCAGCTACACGATTATTTTGCTTTCTTCGGACAAGATTAGTTAAATTTTAGCTGGGGCTTGTAACGAGTAAATGAATTATTTGGTTCTTGTTAGAAGTCTATACACAGCACACTAGGCTGTCTGGACAGGCCAGTGCAACACACATATTTTTTTACTTGCACTCAATCAAACCCAAATAAATACCGTAAAATGGTGTGAATGGGGACGCTGGGGCAAATAGGGACCAAATTTAAAACCATTACGTCATTATAAAACTCAAGTTAAGGTTAATTTTGCAAAGAGTGATTTCATTGAAATATAGTTTGATTTAAGATAAAGGTTTAAGCTAAAAATATGTTTATAATTTTGTAACTATTCACCCCACTTTACGGAATTTGTATACTATTAACAGCCTTTATTTCAAATCGTTAAACACAGAATGTTGTGAGTAATATATGCAAACAGGTCTGATACACAGACTTTCACTGTTTACACCACAACAGTCTTGTACGTCTTCGACAAAACCAATGACTGCTGTGTTGATGGCGATGGTCAACAAGAAGCCTCGTATCACTGTATCGAACCTCGAGATTTGAGACAGAGTGAGCAACGGTGATACGCTGAACTCGTAATCTGGAGTGTCTGGGTTTGATCCCGGCTCCGGTTGCCCTGAACTCGGCTTGCCAAGGCTTTTCAGAAATTGCTCCTGGTAGATGCTGGGGCGGTTCCTTATTAAGGTAGCGTTAATAATACTACAGGTTAGAAAGAAAACATATTTTCTAATGGCAGAGTTTCGTACAGGGAAAAATACTGCCGCTAGTTGCGGTAAAGGGAAGTATCACATATATTAGTTCGTAAAATATTGTGCTTGTATTATTTCATGTTGTAGACTGAGAGTTTTTAAATTACAATCTCTTTTCTTCATTTTCAAACTAATAGGTACGCCTGCTAGACGTACTTACTTGCGTAAGTATTAGGAAATTAACGCATGCGTTTGGTTACAAGTTCGTAAATAATAACGATTGGAATGCCACCAGCAGATATTTGTGTACTTGTATGAGGAATAATATGAACTCCTAAGTGCTGAGTTGTATTTAGTAACTTAATAAGTTATTAACGTATAAATATATTAAGAGATGATGGTTTATCGCTGGAAAACTTGACTGTCTGCTTTGGTTTCAACACACGTTCAGCTTACCAGAAGATTACTGGCTTTAGCTTGTACGTGGAGTTGTAACCATAATTGACTGAGCCAATAAGAATACAGATACTGTAATACTTGATGCCTGACATTGGTCTGCAGACAGCTAAGTTGTGCCAGAAGAGAATCACATAATCATATATGTTGTAAGAAACTACGGCGTTTTAAAGGGAATGTTGGCACAAAGCATTGTCGTGATATGCCATCATCTCTCGTCACATTTAGTGTTTAACAGTGCAGTTAAAAGTTACTGTTAGTGTGACAATGTCAGCAAGTAATGTGCAGAGTAACTATGAAGTCACCCTAAACTGAGTTATTTATGCACTCATCGTGACAACTAATGTACACGCGTGTCTTGTAGACTTTGTTTACTAGGATGTACGGGATGTTACAGTAGGATATTGTGGACTGTCATGCAAGCAGAATTGTCTGGAAGAAGTTGAAGCAGCACAAACTATCGAATTAGAAGATGTATACTTAACTGAGCAGCTCTTGAACCAACAAAATGAATAATTTCTTTGAACTTCCTCCCCACTAAATATATTTTAAAAGCTGTTGCACGCACGGTTGGTCTTATAGCAATGGCCTTTATTGACGGGCGTACATTACTGAATCATTACCGCTCACTTACCTAGCTGCTCTACTCTATGAAAGGATATCAGAAAAAAATCGACGGATTCTGTAAGTAATTTTTCAAATGTGAAATATTTTTTAACATTTTGATAATTACTGGATGTAGTTTTGTTGACATACTCCGGTAAGATGCAGGTGCCTGTCAAATAACTAAAGATAACAGGAAACCATAAATAATGAAGGTATGCTTTATTCAACAGGATACGTAAACAACATAAAATTACATAAATTGAATCGGTTCAAACAAAGCTAAGACAATCAAATAAGAAAGTAAAAAAAAAAAAAAAATGAAAATTCCGGCTCCACCGTGGCAGATAACACAGATTTTGAAACCTGATTTGGCAAACGGACAAACAGATAACATATATGAACAAAAAAAAGAATGAAACAATGATGAGAAGAATAAAGAAACAGTAGTTTTCCAGACGAGAACAAAAGAGCGACGTTTCGGGAACGAGTGCACTAGTGTTCTCGGATCCTGTGTGTCTTTGCCTGAAGACGAGCACAGATTCCAGTTCCCGAAACGTTGCTGTCGTGGTCGTGTCTGGAAAGCTACTGTGTTTTGTTTCGTCTCATTGTATCATATTTTAGCGTTTCGTATATCTAATCTGTTTGTTCCTTTGCCAAAATACGCCTTAATCTTGTGTTAATTGCTTTCCTTGTGTCAGGATTTTTTTTACTTTTAATTATTGTTTTATAGTTTGATTGGCCTTGTTTTATTGACCCGATTTTAACTATGGATTTTTTGTTATGTATGTATTCTGTTGACTAAAGCATACCCTGATTATTAACGTTTTCCTATTATCTTTAGTTTTCCTTGACAGACATCTGCATCGCGATGGAGTATGTGCACAAAACCATATGTACTCGTGCACTCCCATTGCGCAACTATTTCAAAGATAATTTCGATAAGAATGTCAATGATAAACATATTTTTATTTTTGAAGCACAGTACAAAGTCCAGCTGTTATCAAATCAGAAACTAACCAATGTGTTTTCAAGCTGTGATACTGACCTTAATGCCGATGCAAATATGTTTGTCTGTCAGTATATGCACATATATTGTACGCGTAAACCAAACATTTATCTTAAACATAATTTTATATTTTTTGTTATTCCTGGACGGATATTCGGAATAAAATGTGATTTTTTAATGAACCAAGACAATATTGTTTTAGTATTTTTTTATTTTTTATTTTCTCGTCTATAAGTTTTTACACTGTGTATATTCTCTGTTGGAAAAGCGTTTGAAAAAATGAAGTTCCGGAATATTTTCTGTCCATTTCAGTAGAGAATATTTTTTATCTGTATTCGTGTTGTTTGAACATGTAAGTTAAGACTGCCTACACAGCATGACAACATATTTCTCAGAAGTTTCTTCTCTCGTACACCTTGTCTTCAGCTCTGCACGGCGGGCAGTAGGGAGTCAGGACAACAGACACCAGCGTAGCTGCGAACAAAGTAGGAATGCAAACGTGAAAAAAAAAAAATCATCTTTAATGTGTTGGGTAGAACAGATATGCGTCGACGCACTGAAGCAATATTCAAAGTCTAATATAAACGTTTATAATATCAACGAATCTACTGACTTCATAACTTAACAGAACATTAATTAATATTGGAAATTCACGCGGATAAATGAATATCTGCACAGCCCGTATTCTTTTCTTACGGTTCGCACACTTACAATTTTTGTTTAAAACAAAATTACATCCAAGCAGTGTGTGCTGTCATTATTATCTTATACGTTAGACGAACAAAAACAGATACGTATTAATTCAGTAGCTGTGTGAAATGAAGCTTCAGTGTGTATATTATGTATAATGTAAATTCATTGTTGTGATTTCTTATTCCATTTTCAATTTAACATCGCAGTAAAAATAGTTTTTGGCGTGTTATGATGGCAATCACACACATCGAATTTTGATAAAGCCTAGATAACATGTCATCTCATTACGTCAGTTATAATTACCAGACGACTCAGTTTTGAGATGAAAAAAATCCACCTTATTGTATCCTATCAGATTTTCCCTCTTATCAATGGCACTCTGTCTTCAGAGAGTTAAATAAAGAAAAACCTTCTCCACCATGGATTATAATAAAAGTGAAGATATATTCACTGCGTAAACAAACACCAGAATTTTCTGGAGGAACTACTTCATAGAAGGCGGAGCGGTACATTAATTTTCCTAAAGCATTGCCAAACTACGAAAAGAGGCAGCTTTTTGAGTTTCTTATAAAAATGAGGCACTATTTAATATGTCAAACGTGTTAGCTAATTTTAGATCAACTTTTAACTATAACAGCTAATGCCTGGGAAAATAAAACCTGGTGGTCAATTTTATGTACAGGCGTGCTTACCAATCAGCAGATAAATGTGGACGAGAATCGTACATTACTTCACATGTTTCACTCGTCTTCATCAATAGCTAGAGGTACGTGGAATTCGCCGATTCGTTTTTGGATGAGCTGGAATTCAACCGCATGTGAATTTTTGTCACTTTCAGATTAGATTAGAGATTACCATATACGTCTTTGAAAACTCTCAGCCAGTAACACATTGTAATAAAATGAAGGGCGAATTACACTTTACTTGCTACAGGTTTGACAGCAAATGAACGGATAACACGAGCTGGAATATGTATAGGATTGTGGAGTCTAGCTGACAGTTCAATGAATCCGTGAATTTCACGTATACCTCTATCAATAGGTAATAGTAAAAAATTATGTTGACACTTGACCAAAGTATACTAGGTAATACTATGCCTATCTATAGCTTCAGATGAGTTGTTTTTATAGAAGGGAGTCCTGAATGAGGCGACTTTCATTTCTGGAAGACTCAGTATTGACTAAAGCGAGACTGTCCAGTGTCAACAATACAAGCTACATTCTAAACATAGCACAAGCGCTTTCCAGGCATCACGTGATCTCTCTCCAGCTACAGTAACCGGTGTATTTATATACTCCTGAACCTCTTTTGTATGTATGCCTTCGTACTTCCTGAAGTCTTATCATCTGGCCCGGTAGTGTTCGCGAAAACATTTTTGCCCCACTTTGTTTCAGTGTCTTACGTGCACACCTGCAGCTCAACTTCATGGCTATTGACAGAGTGTTTTTGTGCAGAGTCGTTATTCATTTGACTGTGCCAATCAGTACACGGATAACTGCGACACAACATGTCTGTGATTTGAGGGTTTAACCTCCACACACTGGGTGTTACGGCATCCAATCACTGGCCACAAAGCAGAGATGCAGGTGCGCACGTAAGGCACTGAAACTAAGTGATGCAAAAATATTTTCGCGAAAACTATCGGGCTCTACTTATCTTACCCAGCGATTTGAATGAAATTTCCACACGTCGGTTGTCTACTTATCCTCCAGTAGATACTGCTGAGGTAGAATAAAACAATGGTATAATGCTGAAGACTGTACTTCTAAGTCTCAACATCTGTAACTGGAGCCGGTGCTATACTCTATTGAATCACTTAGGCACACATCTAGGAACGTCATGCCACACGAAGTCGTGTTTACACATCAAAGGCCTGTCCCAATGTTTACGACATATGCTGGTTCAGTCCTTGTCAGGTAAAACAGATACAGCAATATGACGGCACATTTAAAAGAAGTTGAACTCAGGTGAATTCTTGTCACGCAACAAACAACTGACTTAACAGAAGGAGAGAACAGTAGCGATCGTGGTCTGGTATCTTTCTCCAAGGACAGGAACGAACAGATGAAGTCGATGCGCGTTTGTCTTAGCATTCACAAGCTTAATGAGATAACACTGTGGGCGTAGCAAGGGTTATATTCTAAGAAAGGATTGCATGGCGTAGGTAAATTGATACTTTTAGAAACGAACTGTTGAAAGAAATACTAGATATACTTCCGTTACTACCATACAACTATCTAAGCAAATAAAAAAGCAACATGGCGAGATAGATAAATAAATTAATTTTTTATTGTTATGCGTCCGCGTGTATGAAAATTGTCAATAATAACTATTTTAAAAGTCAGTTAAACACGTCTGTTATGCGATAGTTGGAGGATGGTTGGGTTGGCATTGATGTCGTAGAAATACGTCTTCTGTATATTATCAACAGCGTCTAAAATATAGAAAATAGTTTATTGAAATAAGTGTATAATGTGTTCATTTCCAGGAAACTAGATAAAATGTACATTTACATGTAGCATATAAGACAATATTTTAGATGTGACGTAGTTAATGGCGGCGGATGAACAATGTACGTCATCTTGCAGTCAGCCTGGTAATGTTTTTGTTGAAGCTTGGCGGAAGGATACATAGTTGGTGTGTGAACAGAACCAAACTAGAAGCAGGGCTTCCTGATAGTATCAAGTTACTGTACGGCGGGTATAATCTGTTATGAGTTAGCTGTAAATACAATATGAAATACTCCTCGCCAATCAGACAGTTATAAGTTGCAACGTCTTGAATAAAAAAGGACTGAAAACATCTCCGCAACATGTATAAATATGTTAAAATTAAAATTGCCACGGCAGTAACTCAGCCCCATCAAGCAAAAGACGACTCCATCTATCAGGGTATCCATGAGTTACAATATATTATGTAGTTCTGTATGCGAGAGGCTGAATTGTGGGATTTAATGTAACTATTTTAAACTTTACATGCCACTTAACTGATGTAGATGCGTCTTCCCGACGTTCAATCTTCCTGCACGACACTTGATGATGAAAATATGAAAATCATTTTAAACAATTACTATTTCTTTTTAATCAAGCCATAATAACAATGAGGTTAAAAAAAAATATTCCTTTCAAGACATATTTTCGCTCATCTGTCAATATTAACCCTCGGCCACGGCCGTAGAAGAACAGGTCTGAACACTCGCCTGGAAACTTGACCCCCTTGTTGTTTGGCTGTAGTTCACCAAGTTACCGATAATGCTATACATTTTTGGCGCTGTAATCCGGGTGGCCGCGTCCAAACTCCGCCCACTTCCCTCCCACTAAGATAACAATTTATCAAAACGTAATTTTTGTCAATTTATGAAACACTTCCTTCGCTCACAATATTTAATCATGGCTTCAACAATCTTTATTTACTTTATAATGTTAACAATGAAAAAAAGGGGGTGAAGTTTGAGTCTGACCGCCCTAACTGAAGCGCCAATAAAACACAATATTCTCGGTAACTTGACGAACTACAGCCAAACAACAAGGGGGTCAAGCAAAATACATTGGTACATAGGCGAGTGTCCAGACCTAGCCCTGAGAAATAAACAAAACATTATCGCCTTACAGAAATAAAACAAAATATTGACTCTAAAAGGGCAAATTCTGATTTGTCGTAAAGTCTACGATAAATTGCTGAAAACCTCAATATTTTCAGGACTACATAAAAGTATGGGGAACGGTGCAGTATTTTTTAGGATTATAATACTGAACAAATATACAAATATGTGCTGCTTTGATCAAGCTATAACTTATGCACTATTTTTATATGGAACAAAATTTGCCTACCAAGTTGAAACGCGGGTACATAAAATAATTTTATAACTCAGGCTGGTTACAGGCTAGTAGTTGGCAACACTGCACTAATAACGTATAAAATATCCCCACTCGAGCATATCTCCAGGGGATTAACGTGTACCATACATTTGAGAGAATATTATAAATATTAATTTACAAGTTCTGTTATATGGCTAAAGTATACAATGTAGAATGTAGAATTTTATTGTATACATAAATAAATACAAAGGCACTCACTTGTTTTCCAGCCTGCAGAACAAGGGCAGGTAACTGTGGAAGGATGTCTGGAATATAATCAGCGCACAGTTCACCAGGTGTCGACAATGTCCTGGCCCTCCCTGTGTTGTGTTACATGCGTTGTAAGCCTCGTTAGTCTGCAAACATCACAACACATCCTGTATATGCGGCTTGTACCCACTGCCAACAATGCAGCATGTTTACACAACATGTTTACACAGATGGTGATCATAGACCCTCACTGAACTCTTTCCTGCAATGCTTGTTAATTATTCTGAGGATCTCTGTGCTCGTTTAGTATTTATTCTTGTATCTTCATTTTTGCAACCCCCCCCCCTTTTCCAAATTACAATACTAAGTACATTGGGAGAGTGATAAATTTGTTTCATTTTCTTATGATCTCGCCATTTACACTGGAAGAAATTTTATTACGGCGAGTGAGATGTATAGTATGTTATTAGAACATTAGAACAAACATATTCCCTCTAAATGGTTTACCACTAATGCTTTAACTATTGAAGTGACTTTTAGTCACTAACTTCTCAATTCAACTTCCCATAGCGCCATAGTGAACATGCCTGCGAAAATAAATACTTAAAGCCGACTAATTTAATGAAGTAAATGTTAAAATATTGGTTATTTAAGTTAAAATTATTTCGTTTAGGGTAAAATTTCAATACGGATTGAAACTAGATTGCACTGAGGAATCGATATTTATAGTTTACCTTAAACACTTTGTTGTGGACTGAAGCAGGAGTGAAGCGAGCGAGATAAACCACTCTACATATTTAGGTGAACTGGATTGATATTTTACTTTAAACACATACTTGACAGAAAAGAAAACTTGCAGGACCAAGCTGCCGACATATTGTGTTGTTAAGTGTTGTGGTTAGGATAAAAAATAACACAAGAAAATATTATAATAAAAAATAATGAGCTAAAAGCTATTATTGTAAAGGAAAACAGCTTTTATAAAGCGAAACAAAACAACGAGACAAGTGGAAAGTATCGTGAAAGAGTGCCTTACTTGAAGCTATTTGTCATCCTGTCGTCATTTGTTCTCTACTTCGTATTGTCGCCGTTAGAACGCGTTACTACGTTTTCAGTCCAGGTTGACACTAGCTTTGCTCTTTTCCACAGTTCAATCTGGATTATAATATTTAGCATAAACACATTTCGTCAATCCATGTTCGCCGTACATTCTCTCCGTGTTGACTCTACTCCAGGTTCAATCTGGATTGAATGTTACTCTAAATGTAGTGTTGGTTATTCGGGATAAACTGAGCACTAAAAATTCAACCTTTGAAAAATATCACTAGCTGTTCCTGAATATAATTCTACATTAACTATAGTTGCCTTACTACTTGTATGGTTGGCAGCGAAATTACGCAATATAGTCACGTGTGGTTTTCCGTATAAATTCAACAATACAGAAACAAATCAACCAAAATCGACAAAATTGTATTTTATATAATTGATATTTTTTTTACTGAACTGTGTGGATTCATACTGACTGCACAGTTTATCTTACACGCGCATACATCAAGTGACGTGTCCAGAGAGGTTAGACAATTCCTGTCGTTAGTTAACCTTTACGCGCGGAAAGATACGAATTGACTGAAAATAGAACTTTATCAGGGCTTTTTTGAGTGCTCACTTTATCCCGAATCACCTATAACAGTGTTATGATAGATACTGCAGACATATTTGTTGTAGTCCTAAACGGTTTTACTGTCATATATTTGCTATGAACATTGTCAAACAGCTTAGTCATTTTCTTTACGAAATATAATAATTAATGGAAGCTTTAACATTACCATGTTGCACACACATTATTTGTTCAACAGTTTAAAAGGCTCACAGTGTTATTTAATGACAGTGCATTATAATTTATGTTACTTTTCCTTAGACAAACAGAGGTTTTAATATCCTGCTTGTTTCTAGTTGTATACATTGTATAAGTATAGTACCTGGTTAGTCAACTTGACGAGGAATGTCTCTGGTGGAGATGCAGGGTTGACTTGTATAGTGATGCTGGATGTGTTGTCCGTCCTGTTTAACCAGCTCACACTGTCCAGTGAAACTATATGCGGGTCTGTCGACAAACCGTAAATAACACTAACCTAATAATCTTGTAAAACTCTGTTATTTACATTAAGAAAGTGGGTGGCACGCTAACACCATCATTACACAATCATTAATATTTTATATTATGCCGTGCGCCGCGTTTTATTACTTTTTATTTGTTTACTATTTCTGCGGATGTTTATTTGATGGGTTAAAGTTCTGGAAACTCTGGATAGTGCAATGAAAAAGTTGCGAGTCTTTTTACCCGGGTAGCACGTCGTTTCTGTCCTCTCGGGGCGGACCGATATCGTCGCAGGATTGTCGGTACGGCTATTAAGGATTACAGTCGCGTGCACGGAGACCCCGACGACTACTTAGAATATAAACTGCCTCGTATTACTATCTCTCTACAATTACCAATCTTACGTGCCTCGGCCGACATACTTTGTGACTTGGCGAAATCTTAATGGCGTCACGACGCCCAAAAAAACGATGATGATGGCGCCTCGGCCCACAATACTCCGCGACTCGACGAACTTTTGATCTCACCCCGCGGCTCGACGTCGTCTGTCCTACTCTAAGTCGCCTCGACGCCTAACTTCGATGCCTGACGGTGGAACTCTGCCCTCCCGTCGCCACGGCTCGCTGACGTCTCTCGGCTCGACGACGTCTGCCCCGGTCGGAGACGTTTTGCTTCTCCCCGATTCACGCCGAAACCCTCCATTACTTGGCCAGCAAGCTCCGATTCGTTTTGGGCATATCAGAAGTCAGTTTTCAATCGATGGCCCCGCCTCTCGAGGACAACGATTCCGGCCAGATCCGTATTTATTACATAATGCATAATTTTTCCTTGCTATATACATCCAATTACATAAAATGGTTCATTTACTTGTCAACATTTATGATTTCTTAATTACTAAGTACCTACAATACAGTGAGAACTGACAAAACTATTAGCTGGAGCTCCTCCCCTCTTGTTTAGCTAGGAAGGTGGTTCGAGCGTGGGTGGGGTGAGGCCCCAAGACACTCTCTGCACCGGCTCCTCTCTGCCTCGTTTTTACAAAAACACAATATGTACACAATGTCTTATTTTTCTGTATATAACTTGGTGCAGTATTTATACCTTAACGAAAACTATTTCAGTGTGATCCTGATATAAAGGCGAGGAGAACGAGGGGTCACAAGACATAGTTATTAATGTATATAGATTTATGATAGTTGACACTGATGACTATTAAGTACAATAAATCGTGGTCGCCATATGGGCGTGTCACAGCACCGTCTCCTATATGGCATGCTAAAAGTACACTAATTACACAGCATTTTTGGACGAAAGATTCTGTTCATTCCGTTACCTAAATTTTCTCATGGCGAGTTAGATTTCTTACGACGAATCTGAGCTTATCCAAAATGTTGATGTGTTCTCTTCACAATATAATTCTCCTGTAAACAATACAATATTAATTTTGCGGCTATCATGCCGAAGAGGTAACATAAATTGACGAAACCAAATTAATGAATACGTGAACATGGGTCTACGCGTTTAATTCTTGTTTTATTTGAGTGACGCAGGATAATTGTGGCAAGTAAGTAAGAAACACGATAAATAACAATGTTTTCCGTTTTCAAATGTGGGCATAGTGCAATTATCTTGGTTATAAGTATTTGGCACAATTATGGTTGCTTATTTGATGAAATTTGTCACATTTTAAAACTCAACAAATCTTGAATGTCTGCAAAAAATTACGCTAAATTGTAATATTATGAAACAATTACCATTCCACATAGATAGATTTATATTGCTTTCAAATTACATATACACGCCTTAAAAACAAAAATTATCTTTTCGTCTAAACTAACATTCAGTGGTTCAAAATAAAACAAAATTTTATCTGCACAGCAAAATTTACGTACAGGAGTGTACAAGTACTCAGATGGCAGGGATCATACCCACACTCCGCAGACCAGTATAGACTGCATGGAGAAAACAAATATATGTGTTTATAGCTTGGAGATATACTCACCAGTAGGTAGGCTCAGATCATACGACTCGGTGGTGTCGATGAAAGAGGAAATCATGTTCGTGGATAGCTGGACTGCAAACAAGGAGACAAATTTGTAAGATTAGCAGTAACATGATTCCACAGTCAGCCGCCTGCCGTTCCTGGGTAGGCAATCAGCAACACTTGTTAGTTAAGAGGGCTGGTACGGTTCAAGGGGCGGCACTTTACTGCGCTCTCCAAATACAGTATATTACAAAAAGGTACGGCCAAACGTCCAGGAAACATTCCAAACACACAAATAAAGAATATATGTGATATGGACATATGTCCGGAAACGCTTAGTTACCACGGTAGATCTCAATTCCTTACTTCTCGTTACATGTCATCGTAAAAAAACATTTCGTACAGACACTGATCCAATTACCCAATGGAATGTTTCGTTGTAATGTATTTACGTTACTTCCTAGGATCACCGCCAGGAGAGCGACGTGATGGCAGGTAATCGTGACTGCATTGCGTCTCTTCAACTCACATGAAATGATGGCCTGGGAGCTCACAGTGACCCACCTGGCGGTGAACCTAAGAAGTAAAGTAAAGAACCAATGCACTGGGTATTTGGACATTTTCTGTACTAAGTGTTTTTTACGATGATATTTAACGAGATGTAAGGAATTGAGCTCTGCCATGGTAACGAAGCGTTTCCAGACATATGTCCATATCACATATTTTCTTTCTTTGTGTGTGTGGAATGTTTCCTGAAAGTTTGGCCGTACCTTTTTGTAACATCCTGTATCGATTGTGCACTGTAAATCGCCAACATACTGATATATTTCCTACTTTTGTTAATGTAAACACAGCTATGTAACTGAAAATCACAGTGGAGCATGGTGGAGTAATGGTAAAACACTAGCTTCGGACCCAGGTTCGATACCCGGCTCCGGTAATCCTGAATTCGGTTTACCAGGGTTTTCGAAAACATTCCAGGCGAATGCTTGGATGTTTCCGTAACAATGGCCATGGCCGATACCTTCCCCCTCCACCCCCGTGTTTCTCTACCCAGGCCTTGTGTTGTTTGAAGACAAGTAAAAAGTCTAAATAAATATATTTACTTACACTAAAATGTTAACGTGGCCATAATACATCTTTATATTGTTATCATTATTATTATTATTATTGAGAAGACCTATCTCCAAGACTTCCGTGAGGCTGCCTATACTACTGTGTGTATGCATGCATGTATGTGTGTATGTGAGTATGTATGTGTGTATGCATGAATGTATGTGTGCATGTATGTGTGTATGCATGCATGTATGTGTGCATGTATGTGTGTATGTATGTGTGTATGTACGTATGTATGTATGTGTGTATGTATGTGTGTATGTATGTTTGTTTGTTTGTATGTATGTGTGTGTGTATGTATGTGGTATGTATGTGTATGTATGTATGTATGTATGTGTGTATGTGTGTATGTATGTACGTACGTGTGTCTATATATATATATATATATATATATATATATATATATATATATATATATATATATATATTCGCGGGAATACAGTATTTCCCTATTAAATTCATATTCATATTTGGTGTATGAGAAACACATGCAAGGGCGTGAAGAAACGGTAGTAGCCCGAGGAAACCTCAAAATATGCCACAGTAGTGACGTGTGGTAATATGGATTGTCTCCTGGGATGGAGGCTGGGTCGCCGTGGTGAGTTCTACACCTACACCGCAGTATCTCACAGCTGCAATGTAAATATAAAGATGTAGACAACATTACAAACCTGGAGACGATGAAACAGGTAGTCATCTAGTAAGAGTAGGCTCTCGATCCTGCGCCACATCGTGGTCCTTGTAGTTTAATAGCACGCCAATTATATGTGCAACAGTATGTCATTATTGAATGTTTCAAATGCATTCACATTTATTATGCGGTAAACATTTTGATGTAGACTCTCCGTAAGCACAAAGCCGTAGATCTTATTTTGTTCCCATCACATTGGTTCAAATTTAAGTTTACACAAGTTCACCAGTAGAAACCGTAAAATTAATCAACAATAGAAAAGGTTGGTATTGCCATAATACCATTTTAATTCACCCTATATCCGCCATCGTACTTTAAGTTTGACAATAAGCATCCGTCTCGTTATTTTTATGGTTAATATATTAACTTTACAACGTAATTGAGGTTTCATCTTTAAATGTTTGAGTTAAGATCATTTCTTTGTTTGAAGCTTTCATCCACGGCCTTTGAAATAAGCCATATAGCAATAAATACAAAATTCAAAGTACTTTCCTGTGGCTTGCAAATACGCAGTAATGCTAGCATCTGCAAACCTGTCAATGTGCAGGTCAGACCAGGTCAGATGGGCTTATATCCCGTCGACAGCGAGGTCATCAGAGACGGTGATACACGACTTTACTTAAGGACAGGAACTAGGATATGAATGGAACCATCCCAGCATTCACTCGGAGGGTCTTTGGGAAATCATAGTCAACTGAAGTCAGGCTGGCCAGAACCGGGAATGTAACCCACACACCCCCCTCCCCCATGGAACGCAGTCCAGCGTGTTACAGACAGTCGTCTTAGCTCGCTCGGTCCAAGTGGACAGGCCTAGTTGCACGACGATATTCTAGAAGACTTACCCATGTCTGTAGCCGTCGCACCATACGGGTCTTGTAATATAGGCAGGTCTGTGGAGGATACGGCCATTGGATAGTATGCTGGCGTTGACTGTACATTAGACTGTGGGCCAGGTACAGGCGTGATCCTGTCTCCTGCAACACATGAACACATTGTAGACATTGATGTCATCTTCTTGGCGTCTTTTCTCTCTCAATACTGATAAATAATACATATCGTATGGGGAAGGTACTCGAGTACAGGGTATCGTACCCCGAGTGCAGATTATTGACTGGACGCCTTTAGGCATCTGCATATCGTGATGGATGGCATGAAGCCCTACAACGGAGAAATGACGGAATGATAAATGCGGGGGAAACAGGAGATCTCTGAGAAAACCCGTCGGCCAGCCACATTTCTCACCTGTGAAAAATCCAGACAGAACCCCGCTGGGGATCGTACCCGGATCGCCTTGGTGGGAGCCGAGTGATCTGACCACTCGGACACCATGACCCCGTCAATACTGATGTCGATCAGCTACATACAGCTCCCATACATAACATAGCACAATACTATGGTGTTGTAATTTTGTATATTGCCTTCAACAAATCTGAAAATTTTGCTCAACCATACATACCAAAAATCTTCTCCAAGAATTGAAAGCCTTGCGATTTTATTAACACGGAATATTACAAGAGTAACGCTCTTATATGTACATCACACACAAACGAGAGTGTGTAATGTTTGCTACGGATTTTGGAAATTTGTTGTGATAGAACTGGGCGCAAGGTACACGCGGTTCTCGGCGCAGAACATCAAATATTGGAAATGTTACAATGCAAGTTATTGTTGCAGAAATATTTTAACTGTTAGGTTCAAGGATGATCAAAGTAACTTCTTGCTGACACACACCCATACAAAGAGGTGCACACACACATCGAAGCTGACACAGCACTAATGTTCCAGCATAATAAAACACACACTGATAGCGCTCTTTCAATAACAGAACATTTTGTATGTTCTTTAGATTCTTACCCAATATAGTTTTATTTTCTACTGTTCACTAATTTTTTTTGTTTAATTACTATTAACTACAAAGATGATGAAACGTTTTTGTGGTATTTTCAAGAGAATATAATTAATGCAGTACGGATTTTTATAAACAACTTTATAATGTTTGCTTTAAAACAATTTCGGCTCGAAAAATTTCTTTTAAACGTTTTTGGTACAGAATTTTTAACTTTTCAGTATTTGATGGTTCCGCAAGACTTTAGATATGTCTTCAATTGATTATTTTCTTTGAGGTTTTTGAAGACATATATTGTTTTAATTTTAGTGATTAAGTGAGGGGTATTAAAATACTTTTGTACAGAAGTTGAAATTCACGAAAACTTAGAGAGCACTTTTCCTCGAAGAGTATTATAAATTTACGTCATTGCAAATACGCACGAAAATACCATTTAGCCAAGTAATAAACATAATATGAAATATAGGCTGAGGTTAATCGAAAAAAAAAAATGAGTGACTTACTTTTGAAAATAATTGTGATTAGTTTGGTGGTGAAAAATGTGAAAAGCCAATGTTGTTATAAATATTTACTTCAGAGTAAAATAAATTTTGATAGTTGTCAGTATTTATTTGAGGAAAATATAAATTCGCACGGTGTAGTCAGTATATCATTTAATATTAAGATAATCATATTTATGCTATCATAACTAAAGATAATATATCATAAAGTAGATAGTAAAATATTTACATGAACTTGAACATGTTTTGATAGTTGCTTTATTTAAACATAGACTATACAATCGAATTCTGTGTGTATAGGCTGTTCGTGATAGAGTGAGGATTTTTGAAGTCCGTCATGTGCGAATGATAATTTAAAAATATTAGTTACGGTGGCCTTACACGTTAACTTTATAGAGCACGGAACAATTTATAAACTTTGATTATTACTTAAGGTACTGTTTTATATGAAACGTGGCAGAAATATACAAACTAACTGAAAGGGAAATTGAACAGGTGTTAAAAGTGCTCACTTTATCGCAAACAACCTATATTTGTTTTATTGTCAATACGCGAGGCGAACCACACATATGAATGTAAGACCTCCTATATAAGATATTTGACCATCTCACACATACCTTTTTCAACATCTTCAGAAGAAGTTCCGTTGGGTTTCGTCACAACGAGAGATGTAAGCGGTGTCACAAATGAATACTGTAAACAAGATTCAATAATTACTGCATTATTCCACATAAAACGTGTTTAGGAAACACATTGTGCAAACTAGGGTACGCCATTCGTGACTGGAAGAGTTAGAGATTAATATAAACATCCATGGTCCGGTTTAAAATAATAAGGAATGTATTTTAAGTCCTGACAGGTGGAGGATGGAAAGCATATTATTACGTGAAATATTATGACGTTTATGAGAACACTTAATCAGACCGAGAAAGTATAGGCTTCGTTTATATTATAACTTTGCTTAGTATAAAATAGAAGGGAATTATTTTGAGTTCAGCAATAATCATGCTCTCTATAATTTTAGAATTCACGTAATCAAAAAAATAATTTATGACACACACACCTCCCCCCCCCCCACACATTTATATAAGTTATATATATATATATCAATGTACTTACAGTAAAAAGAGTATTCTGTTACTACGGAATCGCATAGTTGCATACAATATCTCAAGAGAACTTTCAAATGCCTTTGCTATAATTACGTTTTCCGTTGCAACATCAAAAGTAAAAATAGTATTAATACTCAGCAAAATTACTAGTTTTTAATCAGTATTAATTTTCACATGCAAGTTTCTCTCAGAATGGAGTTGAAGTAAACATATTCCTGTCTGAAATAATATTTATATAGGCCTACTTGTTTTCGCTGATCAATCGAGGTGCGCTACATTGTAAAATATTTGACTCATATTCGGAAGGATCCGGGTTGGATTTCCGGTTTACCATCATGACTTCGGTTTTACATGGTTTTCTAAAATCCCTCCAGGTGATTGTATTTGTTCTTCAATAGAGGCTTTGCACGATTTACTTCCGGTTCCTGATTCTCAGAGTGAAGCTATATACCCATCTCTAATGTTCTCTCAGTCGATGAAACAATTGCCTACCTAAGTCACGTACTATGATACCAATCACATTAGAGGCGTCCAACATGACGTACTAGTAATAGTAAATAGCAGTAGAACATTTGAGTAGTATTATGTTCATCAAAATATCAACCATGTTACAGTTAGTGTTTATTTTACGGGTTTGCAGTGCACCATTCCCCTTCAACTTAATGTTCCCACTCCTATGGATAATAGGAAGGTACGTTACGTTGTAAATATACCCACCGTGTGAATAATACATGTTGGCATCAGTATATTACATACGACATTTTAATTACACCATGAGTTGAACATTATTGCGGATATCATCACATAAAGCAGGACGAAGAAATTTTGCCAAGTAATTTCCCCTGAGTTACAATCCCCTACGACTCTCAGTTTTCACGTAAAACACGAACTAAGGATTCTGTCATAGCAAAGCCATTGCCTAGTTTGTGTGCAACGCGCCCTGCATCAGGTCGTAAATACACGGAGATAGTATTATGAACGATGTTAACCTCAAGGGTTTTTACTGACAGTATTCAATCTACTCTTTTTACGGTCACGAATCACATGTCCAAGTTTAAACTCGTGTTTCCTAAACACATAGTTTAGTTCAACAAACTTATTAATTTGCTTATAAAACCTTTGCTGTACTCTAGAAACTCTCACACGCTTGTACATTATTTTTTAGTCATAGCAAGGTAACCCAAAGCTTTCAACATACACATTATAACTACAGCAATAATTTACATTTTTTAAGTTGTGTCTGTAAATATGGCATGAAAATCATTAACCAGTAAAACAATAAAAAATTCATTAATTTTGTTGGAACACAATTGAATAGCATTTACTGTGTGGAGTAGCCACGATATTCTCAGCCCACCATCTTACATTCTATTTATACATAAGTTGTGCCTTTGCCATCAGCAAGGCATATTACTTAATATTTGATGTCCATAATATGTTTATCTATGGCCACTGTATGAATACCACTTTTCACAGAAAGTGTCATAACTTTGTTGTTTTTGTTAAATGATTTCAAGGTTTTATTTCCGCTCTAATTAAGATTTTGGAGTATGCCCCGATTCCTACCTACCGACGGTTTTCTGGCTTTCCATCGGTATTAATCGTGTGGGATTATGTTTTTCATTGAGGCAACGTTTTACAGTTTTTCAACATCGTGTGTGTTAGATTAGAAGTTTAGTCCTTTGTGTAGTTTTACCTATCCGTGATTTTCACAGATTCTGTTGTAAATATTCAAGTCTCAATTACAGTTTCGCGTTTTAAGTTTTAAATCGCCACTCTCATGTTTATTTATATAATCTTTCGTAAAGGCTTTAGAAAATGAGTGACGAATGCTGTTGAATTTGGGTCTGAGGCCGAGTCCTAAGGGAACCGTAATGCCAGTAGTTCACAATAAAGAGTTCGTTTTGTTAAGTTATCTTTCATATTTATGATCCCTGGAAAATTGAATTACAGTTTAATCTTCTGGGCGTTATATACACAGCAGCTTTCACTGAGAAGTAATATAATTGAATTTATTTTCTGATATTTGCAAAAAAAAAAGTGAGATTGATGGAAGTTTGTGATGATATATAAATAAGTAATTTTTTCGACCTCTTTTACAAATAGGAATACAGATCCACAACAATAATTCATTTTGTACGGATTTAATTTGGAGATTAGTCTATGTATATTTGTTTTATGCCGTGATCTATGCATATGAAAGCATAGCTGTCAAAATAGTATAAGTTCAATAAGATTGTGTCTGACAAGTCACGAGTAAGATTCTTCAAAATTACAAATGTATGCCTCGAATTGAAATGAACGTATATGATCCTCTCTTAGGATTCAGTCCATACTATATCATAAGCAATCTTAAGCAGAGAAATGACATCTGCAACTAGAGAAGTAATGAATCTCTGTTGGTATGGTTGATGGAAGGATGCTTAATGCAGAACCATAACCCATGATCACTAATTACACATGTAAGATAGTCAAAGAGGAACATTCACGTCGTGGTTTTCTGTTGGTAGAATATGGGGGAGCATATGACATCACCATACGACGTATAATCCAGATTATTCAGAGATTTCTAGTATAAAATCACCCTGAGGGCCAGTTGAAGCGCTTTTTGACGGATTACAGAAGAGTTGCCGCTGCCGGCAGTCTGTCTCTCCAACAGCTGCTGTATGGTCAGGTAGACCCACAGTCGCTCCATGAAACTGGGTGTGGAGTTGTGGTGCTCTGGTTCGAGGCAGATCACTGGAGAGAAGTCCAGGGTGTAGGAGCCATTCAAACCTCTCGCCGTCACGACTCCTGACACGTTGTCTGAGGTCAACTTCCCCGAGACAACCAGCTCGGAGCCTCGGAACAAAGTGTTGAACTTTGTACTGGACAGTGACTCCTCGTCAACCTGAGGAACAATAGCTGTCAGTGAGTCACTGTATGTGTATCAAACATACTCGTGTAAAGTCCTGCAGCTGGCCAAACAGTGAACATGCACTGACCTGGTTCTCAGTGTACTTGAAGGTGACGTTGGCAAGAAGCGGTGACGACACTTGACGGTAGAAGTCCTGCAGCTGCAGAGCGGCGTCTGACGCCTCGTAGATCTTCCGTGCGAAGCCTGAGTTCTTCAGCGATAGCTTCTTCAGTAGATTCATGTTGGCGTCGTCGCCGAATGCCAGCCCGAATATGGCTACTCCGTCATCATTCTCCTCGGTTACGGAGGCCACTATCCTTTCAGGGTCACGCTCACCGACAGTCGCCTCGCCATCAGTCAGGAAGATGATCATTGGCTCGGGACCTCTACGTGTGATATGTCTGCCCAGCTGAGCGATCTGCAGGCCCTTCATTAGCGCTCCGTGAATGTTCGTCACTGAAACACAATACCTGCATATATAGCAGAAGAATATTGACATTAGAACACACGTATTGTTCTTAAATTTTAATTCTTCCCCCTACAAGAATATATACATTTATGTTATCAGAAGGCCAGTAGGATTTTATATGATGTACATGCAGATTATTAACTAATACTTTTGATTGAAGATTAGCATCTTCACTGGATAATTACAATGTAACTACTCAGCTTTTGGTTTCGCATTAATAGCAAACAACGGAAAGTATGTCCTCAATGGTGTATATAATAAATTACTATAAAATTAGAGTAAGAGAGTTTGGACAGCGCTTAACGTCGAGGTCTTTAGCGAGGGTGAGGGGTGGCATGAGGCGCCGGAATGAAGGGGCGGGAGAAACCGGATATCCTCGAGAAAACCCGCCGACCACCGGCATCGTCCGGCACGGTTCCCACATGCAAAAATCCGGGGACCTACCCCTTCGGGAATTGAACCCGGATCGCCATTGTGGGAGGCAAGTGGTCTGGCCACTTTTTTGTTATTATTTTTTTTTAATTTTTATAATATCATCTAAAAATGTCTGGTGCAGTGGCGAGGCGGAAGCTTCCGCGTCATCACTGCACCAAACATTCCCCCCTTTAATGTGACTTAATTTGAGTGACCCCAGTAACGTTTCGTGAGACAATTTGTATAGAACCACTTTTTGAGACCAATTGGACAAACACAAATTAACACTCAGCCAGTCCTGGGAATCGAACCCAGAACCCCTCCTATCCAAGTCGGTCTCTCAACCAACTGAGCTACGGGGGGTCGGCTACCACTCGGCCACCGCGGCCCCTGTTATAAAATTAAGCTACATACAATTGAAAATATTAATTTGAAAGCTATTTGAATATTATACATAAGAGATTATCTCTCTATAAATAAAGAGTTGCAAAGTCTGAGTTGCATCATTTCGAGCGACTCTTGTTAATATTAGAGGAGGGCAAGTTTGGCAAAAATGTTGTGTAAATGCAGAGGAACACAGTGTAAGAAGACCTGTTAAGTTAGCAAACATTGTTTCTTGCATTAATGATTATATTGTGATCTTATCTCATACAGATATGTGCAATGAATTATATAAATAAAGATAATAACATTTAGACTCATTGTAATAGAAACGTTTGTAAATTGAAAAATACTGCGGCCACATAACATTTAATTATAATGATTTGTGGCTCTGTTAATAATACTGACTCCGTAGTGGCATGTCAGTGCCACTGTACTTTAATTTACGTTACATGATCCTCGTAAAATAAAGACCAAAATTGACCACTTTCTACATGTGTGTTGAATATTTGTTCTATAGTAAGTTATTTGTATCACCAGAAGATCCCCAAAATGTATTCCTCATAGAAAATATATGGAATCAGCTCGAACGTCACATCTATCCTAGTCATTCAGTAGTTGACAAAGGGCAGTCTTAAACAACGGTTGCTTCGATTTCCTGAGGAGAGAATACAACGGTTCTTCGGCTCTCTTCCGAACGGTAAAGGTTCATGCAGCATAGCCGAAGAGGGTGCTGCATCCTGCTGACGTACGTACGTCGAAAATACATTTCATTTCTTTCTTACCATATAAGGGAGTCAGTTTAATGTATGCTTCTCTCTCTATTCCTCTGTGTATTATTGCTTCCAGTGTCTTTGTTGTTTTAACGAGAAATTCATAACTTGAACGGTGCATAACATTCAGTTTGTTCATATACGCCACACTAGATTCGGTTTTCGCTAGTTTCAGCGTAAGCTCTGGACACATAAGAATACATAATTTTGTAATTTAATTTATTACGTATTACAAAATATGTGTATACTGTAATAACCACAGTGAAATACATTCTACGAATAGGAGTTTTAAAAAATAAAATTTCTGCTCTGGTGAAAAAAAAAAAAAAAAAAAAAAACATAATACTTCTTTGGGAATCTTAGGGCCGTATCTATGGACCTCTTTCGAATGACAACTAACTGCTCACCAATGCTTTCTCTATTGGGATAGCAGTTGGTTGTCATTCGAAAGAGGTTTATAATATCGGCCTTTAATGACGCAATGGATAGGTGAGTAGCGTGTACATGACCATTCATTCGTTTCCTGGTTTCTCTATATTATTTACAAAACCTTTCTGTGCTGAACAAATGTTCTTGTCGCAATGTTGTGATGTTAACAAGATATGAAAGCGTCTTTCCGCACTAAACTTACGGTAGTAGGATCGCAGTTGGTGGACGAACTCCTTAGATTTGTTTACATTATCACTTGTGGCAGGGACAACAGAAGAAACACGCAGCTCCTCGCTCGGGGTGACGCCAAACATTCCACTATTCTGTGCCGAAAGTGAATGTTCAGGATACCACACCTGAAGCAATTCACACATATTTAAGTTTACCTGCAATTTCGATAATATACAAGTTTATTTTTTCTATATGTTTAATAATCATAACTTACACAATTCCGTTCGCAATTCTTGTCTATTTACATTTTGACTCAAGAGAGGGTTCTCTCTTCTTATAAATACGTATCTGTCTACATATAAGTCACGAACCATCGCTTAACGTAGTCAGATTCAGTTGTCTCAGAGTAGTTTGATATACTCGGAACAGATTTAATCATCTGCTGTGCAAACACGTTTTAAAAGCTTAAGTAACTCCAATATCAAATTACAAATTAGAACAATAATGATACTAATTTCTTGAGAGTAGTTTCGTAAAAAAAAAAAAAACAAATGTGTATACATAGTGTTTGTTAGTACCTTGACAACATAAGAAAAATATGTTTTTAGTTCTCGAATACGATACTTAATGCTCATAAAGTTCTTACTGTATTATACTGCAGTGAATGATTTTTCATTAAAGATCACCATTCTGCAGTTAACAGTTTTCGACTAACAATACATTCTGAACAAAAGTTGAGTTCTATTGTCAATTAAGAAATTAGTACGCTCGTAAAGGAATCGAAGACACAGTTTTGTGCTGCTTTAGCACACATTTATTGACAGCTAATACAGCTCTATTTGTCTTTGTCGAAGTACGGCATGACATTATGTTCCTCACTACAAATATATTAGGCGATTAGAACATTTGAAATATGTGGCTAAGAGCCGTATCTATAAACAGCTTTCGAATGACAACCAACTGCTATCCCGATAGAGAAACCATTTGTGAGCGGTTGATTGCCATTCGAAAGAGGTCTATAGTTTCGGCCCTAACCACGGCCGTAGAAGAACAGGTCTGGACACTCGCCTGGAAACTTGACGCCCTTGTTGTTTGGCTGTAGTTCACCAAGTTACCGAGAATATTGTGTTTTATTGGCGCTGATGTTACGGCGGTCGGACTAAACTCCGCCCACTTCCTTTCCGCTAAGATATAAAATGTATCAAAACGTATTTTTTTATCAATTTACGAAATACTTTCTTCGCTCACAATTTTAATAAAAGGCTCCAGCAATCTTTATTTACTTTATAAATTTAACAATGGAAAAAAGTGGGTGGAGTTTGAGTCCGACCACCCGGAAAACAGCGCCAAAAAGTACGACATTCTCGGTAACTTGACGAACTACAGCCAAACAACAAGGGGGTCAAGCAAAATACATTGTTAGATAGGCGAGTGTCCATACCTGTTCTTCTACGACCGTGGCCCTAACTAATCTACACCCTCTTGATGCCAAGACAACGAACGATAGATAACATGGCAGTTACATTTTCGTAGTTTGTTTAGTATGAACTACAGCAAGCAGCTAGACATCTGTGGACAGGCATTACACGTAACATCTTTACAACTGATACAAAGTGAATAAACTGATTTTGATAGACAATAATATTTATTTTCTACTGTAGATAGACTGATCATTCACCTTGACGTCCGTGGAGAAGGTGACGAGGCTGAAGAAGTCTGTGGGGCTGAGGTCAGAGAGGATCCTGACCATAGCATCTCGCAGCTGCTCTATCTTGCGGCCGAACATGGAACCACTGATATCCATCACGAAGATCACATGTTTTGGTAGCGGAGCCAGCTCCTCTGGAGAGAAGAAGTGCACGAAGTATCCCTCATTTACCTGCAGAGAACACCATACATCAGCATCTTGACTCCACTTAACTCCCTGGTTCTAAGGTCTGACGTGCCATTCTTTTTACAAAATAACGTGAAGGTGTTTACAGGAAGTTACACTTCTTCACGACTTCCCGCCATACAGTTTATTCTGTAGTATCCAGTACATGTTGTTACGAAGAGCCAAATTTCTTCACTTTCGAGATATATACGATGAATGTATGCTCATTGCGCACATCGGAAAATTAATCCCCTGCTTATTATCACTTTCATTATTATTTTTAAAATAATGACACCAATGTATTCTAGCATACAAAATATGTTATGGAAATTCTTATCCCATCATAAATATTTTATTCCGATTACTTTATTTTGATTCTTAATTACTGTAACTTGCGTGAAATAACAAGGTCGCACACTCGACAACACACAAGTGTCGTGTCGGACAAACAACAAAATGCTATGCTTGCAATAAAATATAAGGGTGTAGTTATGTAGTTGTTACATGGTGCAAATACACTCAAGCGGAGGAATTTAAGCCGTGCATATAGTTGCACATGCTGCAGTCTGTGTTATGACCTGAACAGTAGATACTGATGTAACTTACTTGTTCTATCTGTATCTTGCTATGTTCAACTGAAGACTGGGTGTTTATGTTTGGTGCTGGCAGCCAGACACGAAATATTCGCTTAAGAGATTCTATGGAAGTCAAAACCAGTAGTTCATCGAAAATACTTCCACGTTTACACCGAACATGGCACTAACTCGTCATTTTCTGCTTATAGAAATAAAAGTGCCTGTAAATGTTTTAAAAAATTAAAGATTCTGCAAGATTTTTCCATGTACTTTCACATTTTATGGAATAACTCAACATGGAACTATAGGAGAAAACATTACGTTCTACTTTGCAATACATTATATGCCGACAATACAATCAATGAAGCTACAAAAAATTTGTCTTCATCAAAGGGTAGACTACTGGGAAATGTGCCTCGCACTTTAGCTACCCTGTAAAAACTCATACAACGGAGTTCTTACCAGGTTGGCCATATGTGGGAGCAATCCCAAAGCAAGTACAATCTTACCACTACCCTCAGAGAGGGCTCAGGTAAAGCATGACAGAAAATTGACACCGTTGTGAACATCTCTTCTTTCAAATGATATAGTTGTATGGAGCTAGTCCATTGCAACAGTAAAGAAGGATGTAAACAATGTTGCAACTGCAAAAATGTTTGTGATACTATAGGCTAGTGTGTAAGAACTATAAAGCAAAGTGTATCAAGTTTACTGCCTCACCAGTAAAAGAAAAAGAGAAACAAAAAATAGAACATGAAGAATCTGATGCTGTGCTGAAATGCTAAAAATTGAAGACAGTAATTACATCCATTATCTTATAACGGAGTCGCCGTTACTTTTTCTGTGATCAAAGTTACATATAACATTAACAAATGACGAAAGCAAAAAAAAATATATATTATTGTCTGCTTAGTAAAACATTTTATTTATTTTACCACTGTAATAATTATGATATTTCAAAAAACTTAAAATGTAATAACATAATTCAAATTGTTTAAGTGAATTCAATACATTATATTTACACACACATGAGCACACTATCCACTTTGCATACATTTAAATTAATAGTACTTCAAAATAATGTCGTCGAATTTTTAACAAATAAACTGAAAACGACACCTATGTTGTTTATAGGTTGCAACTTTGGAATTTGTACACACGTTAGGGAAACGGCCAAAATTTGGAAATTTAATCAACACTTTTGGGAGGTACCTTTCTTAAACGAATTTCTTAAGAAAGAACATAAACATGTGCCAAGCAAACCCTTCCTATCACGAAATGCCGGATGTGGTTGTATTTTTTCGAACAGACCCAAAACCTTAAATTGATGTTAATGTAAATGCAGCGAGCAGCAATTCTGCAGCAGAACGCACCAAGTTGTCCTTTAAAGAACATCTATAATATTATTTCCATGCACAAGGCATGGAGTATTAGAAAACAAATAAAATTATTAGTTTCTGCTCTGGTTGTAAGGGAGAAGAATCAAAAGGAAGTTACTCAAAGAACGTACAAAGACGTACTACTGATTCAAAATGCAAGGGGTGTCAAGACTCCCATCGAAGACTTAACCAAAATATTCTCTGGCTGCAAGGTTGGGGAAATGTACACAAATTTAGGGATTATCTCACCAGGATCTGCTCTGGATGTGTGGTTCTATCCAAGTCATATCGCACAGACAGCTGACCCTTGACGCCTTCAGCTTTCAGTGACCTCTGCTGCTTCTCTGTGGGCGCCCAAAGTACCGTCGCCGAGTTGGGGTTACTCACGTCGATCTCAGCAAATGGATCTGAAACATTCAGTTCACGTGGTCTCCTCTATCCAGTGATGTATCACAGCATCTCGTAACAGGGGCAAATTCTTTTACCGAACGAACCACAACACATTCGTAACAGGTCTGTACCTTCAACGACTCCTGCGGGTATATCTCGTTGCTCTCCCTGAGTACTGGCACTTGCAGAGTCTTGATAGGACTGGACTCGTTGATGTACACTTCCACGGACAAGTCACGAACAATCTGCGAACAAAAATTGCGTGTGATAATGCCGTTATAAATCCCATGACATTGACAGCCTATGTTCTCTTGATACTGTGTGGCACCACACGTTCAGATGTTCCAACTCGTAACCATGAGAATTCGCGCTGATCCTTAAACTGTTTATCACTTACATGTTTCTATATGACACTATCTGATTCCAGATACTTATGTTATTTTACTTAA
This sequence comes from Medauroidea extradentata, assembly GCA_003012365.1. Taxonomy (NCBI): domain Eukaryota; kingdom Metazoa; phylum Arthropoda; class Insecta; order Phasmatodea; family Phasmatidae; genus Medauroidea; species Medauroidea extradentata. The sequence goes on along the minus strand of PNEQ01099534.1, from coordinate 18,825 downwards.
TGCTTCGCCCCTTCTCTCTTCTTAGAAACTAGTTTCATCATCGTCTGTACTACCACACCACCTCTGACAACTTTGATACTGTTGGCTCGCACTCCTCCCCTCCTACAACTTCTATACCAGGTACCTTGTTATTTACTTTGCGCTTCCATAGATTTCTCAAATCCTGCTCCCTGACACCACAACTCCTTATGTGATGCGATTCTCATTAATATTTGTATGTACCATTTACCTGATCAACTATAGCCGTATAGCTGACCCCGGGATTGTAGCATTAATATGTATCTCAGAATATACATTTTTTAAGAGGTATTGAATACAGTTGACATTGTTTAAGCAACAATTAAACACTATCCACAATATGATCATGCCTTTGACCATTGATTTTTTAACCTTAGCATCTTAGGCTGTTCAAGCGAGATACCTATTATTAACAATTTGTTATGCTCATTGTAAATTATAAAGTGATAAATGAAGGAAGCCAAACCTACTCAAAACTTGATGGCAGGCTTCAGTTTTGGAGCACTGGAAATCTTTCAAGTATGGTACTAAGGAATATTTTTCTACACGCCCATCATGTTGATTTAAGTTTTCGAGAGCAGCTTATGTGATGAGAGTAAAATAAATTAATTAGGCATTAAAATATCGATTTATGAAAACTGTTAATTCAATACTAAGAGAAAAATCATGAGGTTGAATGATGAAGGTGATGTTAAGACAGGGTAAATGCTCATAGCAGCTGTTATGGGTGAACTGAGATGTTTAATAGGACTTATGTTTGAGGAGCAGGTTCAGTTGTCGACACAAACTAGGGCCCAGGCTTATTTCTTATACACACTCTCTACAAGGGCAAACACAGTCAATCCGCAGACATTTCAAACTCAACATAATTAGCATGACAGGGCGATGATCACTCACCTGGCCAGGATCTATGTTGATGGTGTGCGTGTAGAAGGACAGTTGTCTTTTGAGCAACTCCTCATAGGTCAGGTTGAAGGTCACCTTCTTCAGAGGCTCAGTGTTCACAGACACGTTACACTCGGCATAGTTAGCATGACAGAACGAGGATGACTCACCTGGCCAGGATCTATGTTGATGGTGTGCGTGTAGAAGGACAGTTGCCTTTTGAGCAACTCCTCATAGGTCAGGTTGAAGGTCACCTTCAGAGGCTCAGTGTTCACAGACACATTACACTCGGCATAGTTAGCATGACAGAACGAGGATGACTCACATGGCCAGGATCTATGTTGATGGTGTGTGTGTAGAAGGACAGTTGTCTCTTGAGCAACTCCTCATAGGTCAGGTTGAAGGTCACCTTCTTCAGAGGCTCAATGTTCACATACACTTCACACTCGACATAGTTAGCATGAGAGAGTTATGATCACTCACCTGGCCAGGATCTATGTTGATGGTGTGTGTGTAGAAGGACAATTGTCTCTTGAGCAATTCCTCATAGGTCAGGTTGAAGGTCACCTTCTTCAGAGGCTCAATGTTCACATACACTTCACACTCAGCATAGTTAGCATGAGAGAGTTATGATCACTCACCTGGCTAGGATCTATGTTGATGGTGTGCGTGTAGAAGGACAGTTGTCTCTTGAGCAACTCCTCATAAGTCAGGTTGAAGGTCACCTTCTTCAGAGGTTCGACGTTCACATACACTTCACACTCAGCATAGTTAGCATGACAGAACGAGGATGACTCACCTGGCTAGGATCTATGTTGATGGAGTGCGTGTAGAAGGACAGTTGTCTCTTGAGCAGCTCCTCATAAGTCAGGTTGAAGGTCACCTTCTTCAGAGGCTCGACGTTCACATACACTTCACACTCAGCATAGGTAGCATGAGAGAGTTATGATCACTCACCTGGCCAGGATCTATGTTGATGGTGTGTGTAGAAGGACAGTTGTCTCTTGAGCAACTCCTCGTTGGTCAGGTTGAAGGTCACCTTCTTCAGAGGCTCGACGTTCACATACACTTCACACTCAGCATAGTTAGCATGAGAGAGTTATGATCACTCACCTGGCCAGGATCTATGTTGATGGAGTGCGTGTAGAAGGACAGTTGTCTCTTGAGCAACTCCTCATAGGTCAGGTTGAAGGTCACCTTCTTCAGAGGCTCGATGTTCACAGACACTCTGAATCTGTTGGAATTACGCGCGCTGGAAAAGAACAACCCACTCGTATTTGTTAATGATTTCACGTTTGACAATCATTCTTAACGGCTCGATCTTTCACGCTTACAATCAAGGAGTTTAAATGGGAAGCAATATTTTATTAAGTTTGAATGGTTCAACTAGAATGATGTTTCTTTCAAATTAAAAATATTACTTAAGTAAATTTCCAATGTAAATACTGCTGAAGAAAAGGATTTTCAACATAAAATTAAACTTACAATTTTTTTGTGAAATATTAATAGTAAAATTACGTTTCATATATTAAGTACAGTAACTTAAAAAAAGTAACATTTCTACAACGGCAATATTTTTCCAGAAATGTCACGTTTAATACTGTAGTGTGAAAGTAATGTCTTAAAATTTGATAAATAAACGTCCTTGATTTAAACATAGGTTCTGCTTTTTATTCAATGACTACGAACTAGGCAGGTTTTGGAAATAAAAAAAAATAATTTAACTATAATGATTCTTAATAAACCTGACCAACCTTTAAATATTAAATAAAATGAAATTTTTCGCAAGCAACTTTAATTTTTTAAAATACTTATTGTTTTGGTGTGACTGGCCACGAGTTCTAAACGTGGTCTACGGCTTGTTTTGTTCTTGTATTTCTCCAGGTCGCTTATCTCCTAGAAGCCGCCCCAGTGGCACGACCTTCGTAGATTATCGTCCAAGAATACACTTGCAAACACCGAAGTGCAAGGACAGATCGTAATACCCACTGTGGCAATCCAACACTGTGCGTTGGCTTTTTGTTGATACCGTATGAAAACTAACAATTTAGTAATTGCTAATTTCTTAAAGTTTTGGTGGATCGCGGAAAAGTGTTCAGCGTTTAGAAAGCTTTCTCTCATACTACAAACTAAACGTAATTGCTGCACAGAAAATTTTGTCAATGATAAGGAAAACTAGACAAAATTAGCTGAATGCAGAGCATAAATATACAAAATAAAATATGTAGGCTCATAAATACTACTAGTATTAGAAACAGCACAAATAAAAACAAAAAAATAATAAAACCGAGCAAGAGAACAAGACTAAATAACATGGGCCCCAATTAAATATTAACTTAAAATTTATCAGAGCAGGATATGTGGGTCTTCTATTGCTTGTACGTGCGTATTTAATTCCAATGCAGCGCAACTATATGCAAAGCATGTACAAAGTTTGCGTTGCACCCGTAAAATGCGATATTAAGACCTCGCTCTTTAGTTTAGCAGTGGTTTCGAAAATATATGTTTTAATAAAAATTAATACATATATCAATAGTTCGTTCTCGCAGTTTTAACACTTATATGTCATCGTTTGTATCTGAACATTTCTGTTGCAATGCACCAAACAGATTTTTATTAGATTTTTGCCACTGAAATAACACATATTTTGTTGTCTAAATAAGCCAAAATGAAGCAAAATTATATTTTGCTAGCAAACGGTACAATATTTAAAAAAAAAAAAATTCTGGAAAAATTGTGTATCGTATGACTGTACACAGTCACAAATTTTTTCAAAGCATTTGGTAAAAAAATATTCAATTTATTTGCAATTGTTTGGGATAAATGAAAGATCATGACCTTAAATCGGCCTCCTGGACAAAGTTTTGAAAGATTCTTGCAATGGGGGTGAATGTTTTAGTGAAATATTGTGGACATACACCACTGAAGTCTATGTCGACTCAGAAACCTAACAGTGATTGTCTACAACGACACAGCACTTCGAATACATTTCAGAAAACTCTATCAGACGCAAAATGATGTAGCAGTTCGAAAAATGTTTGGTTGCTTCAGATATAACAAACATTTTCATTGTGGGGTTAATTTCAAAATTCCATAAATCTTAGGGGAAAAAAACGAAAATGCCGACGAAACAAGCTGCACTATTGAAAATAAATAATGTCAAAAATATTGTATCATAAAAGACTACACAGTATACAAATACAGAGCTACACGTCTAACTAATCACAGCCACAAAGTTATATATATGTTACTTACTTGCCGTTTGTAAAAAACTAAAACATATATAAAAATACTAAAAAAAAAAACCAAGAAACAGGAAACGACAAAATAATTCAGACGTAACCAAACTAATTTAGCTCGACAGACTATAATAAATAAAGGTAGACACAACTATTAGCAAGGAAGTAGTGTTTTCCAAACATTTTGCTATACATATGTATTTATAGTTTATTGGCTGCTTATTAGTACAAGTCATATTTTGTTTTGTTTTTTATTTGTTGTATTGTTTTATTTTATGACTTACTAGCTGCCCAGCCACGGCTTCACCCGCGTGGAATTTTTTAAGAAAAAATTGTAACGATATTTTATCCTGTTAATGAGATATTGAGGACTTGACGCTAACTCATTTTACGACTATTCACCTCCAAAGCATAACGATACTTCACCCCGTTGCTTCACCAGGTTGATGTGGTATCGAGGTTATCGGGACAACGCATTTTTCCTCTTTTCACCTGGGTACATTCGCCGCAGGGGAAATTAACTCTTATGCCAGCTGCCACTAACATATGCGTATAAGATATTACAGCAGTTTCCTGTCGCCTGGCCTTACACATGATTTGAACCCAAAACATCCTATCAGTGTTTCAAACTACTACGCCAAGATAGGGCTTCCGAATTATTAAAAAATGTAATGTCTACATACAGGCCCGTGCTCAAAGATGTCTACCTATCAACTGTACGGCATAAAGTAACAACTATTCAATTATTTCACCGCTTTTCGGGATTTCTGGAACAGTTTACATCTTTCTACCACCTAAGTTGTCATATGTTGCAAAAATCATGAAATAGCTGTTAAGGTATTTACGTGAGCTTCATTCCTATTCAAAAGTTATCTCAGCGTCTCAACACCTTAATGATATACAGAGGATTAATGAAGTAACGTTTTATTTTTTAGTGCACTTAAAAGTTTGAATATTCAAAACTCTTGAAACTGCTTTTTAAGGATTGCATAAGTTTTTGCGTGAAGTAAAAATCACGTCAATGGGTTCAAGAGTTATCGAGGATGGTGTAAAGACAATTTTCGGCTTTTCATCCCCTTAATTTTTGAATTTCATGAAATCCCTTTTTAGTGGATTCCTACGGCGTGAGAGGAAGAAACACTCAAAATGCAATGTCTCTATCTCCATTGGTTTGGACTCTGTGCGTTGATGAGTGCGTGATTGGGATACTTCTCTCTCTCTCTCTCTCTCTCTCTCTCTCTCTCTATATATATATATATATATATATATATATATATCACGTGTGTGTGAAGATTAATGTATGTACACAGCCCATTTAATTCATAATAATGAAAACAAATCACTTTAAATGAAGAGCAAAAGTTCCAAACGTTTTAAGAGTCACTTTTTGTGAAAATTACTTTTTCTCAGGAAATGGTTCTGTATGCCAATGCCAACAACATCAGTATGTGTTCTAAGTGCCTCCCACCACTTTTTTGATTTTACAGGTCAAAGATAGCACTGTTATATGTCCATATGCTTCTAAGCTATTTGTTTTTTGCTGTCTCTGAAAATTTTACTTTTCGGCACTTCAACCGTTTTGAACTGCTGCTCTTCAAATAAATATACTCTGTTCAAAAATTAATTATGGAACACTTATAGGATCTAACATTGCTACACTGGGGAAAATACAGTTAGCAAAACAGATGAAACCAGACACAGTACGATTATAGATTTAGAATCTTGGTTCAGTATTTGAATTGTAGGCAGATACAGGTTCTAGCACCACCCTATAAGTGCAGGTACAGGATCTAGGTGCACACTATGGTGACGATTACAACTTATGAGGCAGATGCAAGCGCATTCACAACACTATACAAACATGAATCATGATGAAGCACCACCGTATGGCTGCAAGAGCAGTATATAGCGCTCAACTAATGAGACTGTTACATAACCAAGCACTACACTTGCAGGGAGATACAGGCTGTAATACTATAGACAGTCAACAGGACATACTAGAGACGCTGGAAAATTGCGAAAATGTAAAAAAAAAAAAAAAAAAAGCCTCCAATTAACTGTATTATATTAACCGTGACACGTGTGAACAGTTTTGGGACAAATCACACACACTGTGTGTCGAAGCTGTGCAGTTCTAACTGGGCCTGTTGTAGAGAGAAAAAATGCTACAAATACACGATAGCCAATGTCGATACGAAACATTCTGTGTTATATACATCACGTTGGAGCCTAGTAAACAGTCAACTATTCCCGCGATTTTCCAGTGTCTCTAAGTATAGCTACATCCTAAAATGTAGGTACAGGACCTAACAGCATACTATAGTTGTTGGAACAGGATGTAGCAAAACAATACGGGGACAGGTACAGTAAATGTGTCCGAACTTTGGGTAGGTGAGGCAGAAAAAGTTAGGCTCCATAAAATATAGCTAGGTAAAGAATACAGTACAGCAAAGTGGCAGTACTTAATGATATAACAATCCAGAATGACATCAAGCAGAGAAAGTAGTGCCTAAATATTGAAGTAGGGACAGGACATAGCACAGCCTCTGATGGCATGTTTAGTATCTACATACATTCTATGGAATGTAAGCAAGGGCAAGATAGGAGAAAACAGACTATTCAGACATTTATATACTCAATAGCCACGCTGATACAGTTTGCGATATAATCAGATACGAGATATGTCACCACAGTACTAAAGTATTTCAATTGCCTAGCACTATAACATACCAGAATATGTAGGATTTAGCACTACAGCATGGAGGCAGATACATGATATATCACAATACTACGAAAGCAAGCACAGGATCTAGCACCACAGCATGCTAGCAGGTACAGGATCCGTCACAATCACGGTCGTAGAAGAACAGGTCTGGACACTCGCCTATCTAACAATGTATTTTGCTTGACCGCCTTGTTGTTTGGCTGTAGTTCGTCAAGTTACCGAGAATGTACTTCTTGGCGCTGTATTCCGGGCGGTCGGACTTAAAACTCCGCCTACTTTTTTTCATTGTTAACATTATAAAGTAAATAAAGATTTGTGGAGCCATGCTTTTAAATTGTAAGCGAAGGAAGTATTTCATACATTGATAAAAATGCGTTTTCATAAATTGGTTATCTTGGTGGGAGGGAAGTGGGCGGAGTTTGAGCCGACCGCCCTAACTGCAGCGCCAAAAACCAATAGCATTATCGTGAACTTAGTGAACTACAGCCAAACAACAAGGGGGTCAAGTTTCCAGGCGAGTGTCGAGACCTGTTCTTCTACGACCGTGGTCACAATACTATGTAGGATGGTACAGGATCTAGCGCCACACCATGCTAGCAGGTACAGGATCTGTCACAATACAATGAAGACAAGTCCAGGATCAACTACAACAACGGCAACGCAGGTACAGGATCTAGGTTCCTGACAGTCTACACTCACCTCTGGGCGACGTGTGCTGCTGCTAAGCCCTGACTCACAGCCTGTGTATACTCTCTCTTGGCTTCCTCCTTCTCTCTCACATGAGCCTTGTACTCCACACCGTCTATCTCCCTGCACACACATATGTACATCACACACAGAGCTACAAGCTACTATACTTCTACTGACAGCTCTCAGTATACTCACATGAGCCTTGTACTCCACACCATCTATCTCCCTGCACACATATATACCCTTACATCACACACTGAGCTACAAGCTACTATACCTCTACTGCCAGATCTCAGTATACTCACATGAGGAAGCCGGATATGAAGGCTGTCTCAGGCATGACGAAGCTGAAGAATATCTCCTGCGCCTTGTTGGCAGGGTTGGCCACCCTGCTAGAGACAACTGTGCTGGCATAGCGGTGTTGGATGTGTGACCCGATGTGCAGGCTGTACACGTCTGGCTTCTCCGACTGCGACAACAAATGAAGGCGATAAGCAATTCTCGTACCTAACACAGTGTTTCACGTTTACTCAGATGCCTAACTGTGAGTTTTGACCAAGGGACTGAAAACCTATATATTTATTGACTGTCAGATATATGGTTGAATATTAAAAGAAAGTTTTTACCAGTTCAGAGGGAACGTCTTTTGCTTTTATTTATTCTGTCCTCTAATGAGGAAGGTACAGTCGTAACAGTGTAGCAAATTATATGTGATAGTTGCGGTCAAGCATATTTCGTTAGGGTGGTGCGTCTGGGCAGATGACAGCCCAGTGCCATGCTACACGTCATCGGCAAGGCACGGCTGAAATTATAACAACGGTCAAGCTGTATGTCGGCCATTTAAGAAACTTTGGATACGACACACCTCACGTGCATTATGCACATATCTTCTAAAGAGTGCCTAAATTTTTTCCTCAATAGTCATCGTGGCCTCGAAGTTAGTGCACGCATTCCCTTTTACCAAACCCATTCTATTTCTTTAAACTCAGACTTCATATTATCCTAACATTTCCATACGCCTAGCTGTTGCATGTATATCTGCAGTATCTACGTTGCCACATGTTTTATAGAGTGCTATTATAACGCACTACATTAGTTTTATTTCAGCAATCCAAAATACAAACAATTCTTTATTTGGTAGCTTTATATCCCTCGAACAACACTTGGACTAAGTTGTGGTACACGGGGAGAAGGGGCAAGGAATCGGCCAGGGCCTATTTAAGGAACCCTCGCAGCATTCGCCTGGAGTGATTTCGGTTAACCCTGGAAAACCGGAATCAGAATGGCCTTGAGCTGGGGATCGAACCCGCTCCTCCCGAATTCGAGGCGAGTGTTTTTACAACTGCTGCACTAATTTCGGTGGCTTCATACATAAGAGTTTATATGAAATTTAGTTTCTGTCTTTGTATGGTTAATATACGAAAACAGCAAAATTTTAATGTGATTTTACAAAGTTTGTTGTTCAATCATCTCCATTTGGTAACGTAGGTGAATAATATGTAGACTAATTGTCCATTAAACTGCAAAATGTTGTAGCCGTTGTTCTAACGGGAGTTAACTTTTCGCTATATTAATACACAACGCCTATGTTCATACCTTCAGAAAAATCCCATATCCCGTCGATTAAGAATGTTTTATCTACTATGAGGTTTTTAGGTTTTTAAAAAGTGTTTTCAGCGAAACTCCAGTATTGTGGGATACTACATGGACATGATCTATTGCAGTTTCATGGACAATATGCAATAAAGCGGCATTAGTATGAGATGAAGTGTGTATAATGTTGTTTGAAACCCTCCAACCAGTGTACACTATATCAGATGGCGACAATGTAGCTCACCTGTATGGAGGAGTTGAGAGTCGCTGGAGAGGATGATGGAGATGGAGTTGTGACAACTATGGAGTCAGCATACACAGCAGTCAACAGAAGAGACAACACCAGCCAGGAGCCCAACATCTTGGAGACTGTATCTCTGCTGGACCACTGACCTGATATAGTGATAGCACGGACGCTATGCACACCGTGGACAGAAGAACCTTAGCCAGTAGTGCTAGTCCATCAACAGTATTCCCCTACCTCGCCATGATAGGAGGAGGGGTAACCTTGGGCGTTAGTACTCTGCACATCAGCAGATTTTCCCTCCTCCGCCATGGCTGGAGGCGTCGTCAGGCAGATCACATCTGAGACCGTAATACACGAACACCTCAGCAATACTCTGGCATTGGATGTAACATATTGCCACCCTGTAAACTGTATATTATTGTTGCATTTATATTACGTACGCTGAAGAAACCAACAAGAATAATTACGATATCATTATTTTACTTAAAATCTGTGACGCGAGGAAATGCATACACATTAGAAGAAAAGGCAGACCCTGAACTACAGTATGTGTCCCCTAAAGCAAAAATTAACGAATTGTAATTACTAGTTTTACTGGCAAGGATGTTAATAGTAACTTATGAAGTAGTTCAGACCAACGTGACCTCATTGGTAATCACTGAAGTTGGTTTTAGACGGACATGAACTATAAATGCATTAAATGTATATACATCAAAAGGTAGCATAGTGATAAACATAATTTACCAGATAAATTCAAAGTGATCTGATCAAATCAATGAATGGACGGAGTAACAGTGAAAAAACACTAAATTTTCAACGAAAAGCGAACACAAGTAAATAAATGAATTCAGAATCGGTGTCACTCGTAAATGCTTCGTCAGATGAATCTGTAACATATATTACTATCCTGTCAATTTATATGCCCATTATGCAATCATTCTTCTCATTATCTTCTTTAATGTCATGCATCATATTTGCAACACTCTTTCCGCTTGCTAACAAGTCAATACCTGCTAAATAGTTTTTCATAGAATGATTTTGCCTTCCAGGAATGAAGACATTTTTTCATGGATGCATCCACCATACCAACTCAATACGATTTAAATCAGCTTGCTATGGGGAAAGATAGATGATGTCATGTCCACATATTGCAATAATATTTTGGTATGTTTTAAATGCTTTTCTGATTGGTGCACTTTTTACGAAATGTAACATATTCGTCTTCGTCATCTGCGAAGAGAACGTGACATTGTTGTCAGCCAGTCTTGGAGTTTTTGTTTCATTAAGGATGGCGTGGGTTTCTTGTTTAGCTGGATGTTGTGGTAGCTCGCGTTATCGTATACAACGATGTAGTTTATCGGAAAATTAGGAACAGTTTGTTTTCCGCACACCAAGAACAATTTTCATAGTTCATGACAATCACCGGACTTCTGACTGGATTTGAAAAAAGTAATGCACCTTCCTCACTATCCGCATGCACAACACTTAAAAGAGTGCGTGGTAGATAAATAAACGCTAAACATATAAATTATTTTCTAAGCTTTTTTCGACGCAAATATGGATAAGATTGGCCTACTCAATGACAATCCTAGATAAGGGTATTTGCCAATTTTATGATTGAATATTTATCCAAAATGACTAATTCGTTACGCGTGATCGCTTGCGCTGCAGTTAAATGCACGAGGTTCCGGCGTCAGAGATTGTGCCTCAGAAATTTGTAACACTGGAAACAATTTTGTTTGAAACGTTGGCTATAACTATTGTCTAGGATTTTTATTGTTTAATTTTTGCAAATAGGCTTCAAGAAACCAACAGTTATAGATTCATGCTTTTTGCGTTGAATTATGTACCACGCCCTCTTAATGACGTAAGTTTCGTCGGCATACGCTTGTGTGTCTGCTCTAGATATCGGCCCCTACTAGCTATTTTTAAATTATGAGTTTCAGTCAAGATCTCTTCCTGGGTTGGCACTTTTTCCAGCAAAACCCGAGCTTCATTTACAATTTACGTAAATATTCCCTGCTGCATATCAAAACACCCTATTCTTGCAAAGTCTTGTATAACTTATTAAAAGTCAGGGCGACACCTACCCACAAATAAAAAAAAGTAAGGTTCATTCGTAGTAATTACAACTCGCTATTGAAATGATTTAAAGTAGGCTACAAGACAAAATATATTCAAGACATTAGAAAATTTAGTACAGCTGTTAGTATATATCTGAAGCACAGTATAGGATCACCAGTTGCTGACGGCTGTTAGAATGAGTTTTGTATGATTTGTTTTATTTTTTACTCAGTGCTTATTTCTAACGTATATCTGTAACGTCTGAGAATTTTTCCCTCTTGGTTTAAATTTATTCAGCCATTAATTACCCCTATTATTCCTTTTAAAGTTTTTTGTAGTTATATAAAGTAACATGTACTGTTTTCTTATTCTTGTGTATCTGGTATGTGCAGCTTAGTAATGTAGTTCATCGTTACTTCGTATGTAGTTAATTTGTAATTTAGTATTCGTTAATGTACCAATAATGCAACAGTAGTTAAGTGTAAGAAAGGACAGGTACCTTAACTTTGTCACAGCTATAAATTAATAATTTTCCGCACAGAATAAAATTCATGTATTTTTCTACCCACAGCACCACATGTAAAATCGTCGACTCTAATCAACTTACTGTGTTCTGCTTTCATTCCGGTAGATATATCTATAGACCTCGTTCGAGTGACAACCAACTGCTCACCAATGCTTTCTCTATGGGTATAGCAGCTGGTTGTCATTCGAAAGAGGTTTATAATATCGGCCCTTAGAAACGTCAGGATGGATTTGCTATTTACTGTAGCCTCTTGCCAGGGGCAAAACAACTCTGGTGATGGGGAGGGGGGGGGGCAAATATAATAATAATTTCTGTTATAATGTTCGTCTTTAAGGATGTATTACGGTCACCATCGAGTTTTGCAGTCATAAAATGGCTTTTTATTGTGTATTACTAAAATAAAGTACATATCATGTTATTGTGAATAGACAGGCAGATTGTTTAAGGGTGAGGCCAAGTATGATAAGAGGGGGAAATATACTCTTATCCCCCGTGTTGCTGCGCCTCTGCCACAATTCTTTGACTGTTTGACTGTTGGTACTTGTGGAACCCCTTGTCGTTTAAACAATGCTATATTCAGCTTGTGTAACTTTATTTGTACCCAGATACGTCACTACATTATGAACAATCTACGCGGTAGCCCTTGTTATCGAGTACCCGACTTAATTACTTACCCAGATAATTTGAGAAAATAAGTAGGAAGCCTATAGACAGTTCAAGAATAAGTGAGCACTGCATAAATTTTCTTTCAGCTATTTTGCATTTGTCTTTAATATTTTCAATATGAAAACTATCATAAAACTAAAAACTAGTGTAAAGATTTCACCACGCTGAAAACTTATCAACTTTGGATCCTATAAAATACAGTTTTTTGTTGTTGTTTTAAATGTTAGGCAGAGCTAAGTTTAAAGTGAACAGCCCATACTTATCGTGTAACAGGCACTTGTATGCAACTGCACGAAGCTATACTCAGAGCCAACGAGCTGACTCGAGACTAATCCCTTCCCTTTCCTCGGAGTTTCGTCACGTGACTGGCCATTGACATCAGGGTTTTGCACGATGTTCCATTTCCAGCAAGAAGCATGACCCCTGGTTGAGACCAGTCTTCCTAGAAACTGGGCCAGTCTCAGATGTAACGAGCCAAACAGCAGATAAGTGAAGATAAGCTACTGTGGTATGGATTTATTTGTTCGCTCCATGTTTACAGCTGACTTCACTTATTTCGCACACATTAGTAAACAACATGTATAACATTTGTGATGATTAACATGTCGGCTACATTTTATGGTCGGATTTATTGATTACAACAATGCTTCAAGTTATTCGATTTTAGAAGTGAATTTAGCGTTATTGATATTCACGTTTACATGAAAATTTCTTTAAATAATTTAAACCAAATGTTCATAAAAATTCTGCAAGCACACTACAACAGCTGTTACAATAAAACTGTCGAAATCTGTTGTACCGTTACCGTAAGAATCTGAATGTACTTTCAGTTTTTCAAAGAAACATAAATGTAATTATAACGTCATGTTACACATATTGCTACAAAATACAGGCGACGTACAATGTACACTCGGTTCTCCACTCCCCCCCAACCTCCCCAGGCGAACAATCATCTGTGCCACCGAGCCACGGTAACTTCTTGGACTCGCATTCGAGAAGACTCTGGTTCGACCCTCGGCTCTCCTGATTTCCATGGTTTCCCGAGTTCACTCCATGCGAATACTGTGACTTTTCCTCAACACAGGCCATGGCCGACTCCTCTCCCAGCTCCTGTCATCGTACCAAGTAGTGTGTCACCGTCTATATGACCTCGCTGTCGGCGAGACGTGAAGACCACTTACATGGCCTCGTCTCCGAGAGCATCAGTTCGGGCGGCGACCAGGTGCAAAGATGACACCACAATTCCGTCGTAATTAATAAGTTTAACAGGTAAACTGATAAACCCGATTGAGATCCCCATCACTTGTACGAGTATGCCACTACGATTTCACCAGTTTAGCTTGGCCCACGGTCTTCTGTGCCAACAGGGCGGGTGGATGACTGAAGGGAGGCAGGCTTCAGACGGCAGACAAAGGAGAGAGAGACAGTAGGGCCAGACATAGAGAGAAGGCTATCTTTGGCATCATCGAGCTCCTGACCCGTCAACCGACGGACCGGGCAGCTGAGCGACACTAGCGCTGCGCCACGGACAGCCGCACCAACTACAAATTCTTACATGAGAAAAAAGAGGAAAGTTTCCTCTAAACTATCCTTACTCAATGACACTACTGAGGTGTGATGCGATGCCATGAAGTAGACTGCAACAAGCATAACTTGTCGTTTGAGTTCATAAACTAACTACGATACGACTGGAAAACCAAAATTGGTGCATCAAGCTTGCAGGAAGTGTACTAGTTGTCACTATAAGAACATACTATCATCTTAGTTTCTATGATTACTTCAAGGTTGCCGTGGAAGTCAAGTCAGCAACGCAAGTTTGGCATAAGTTTGCTACTCCAAGCTTGCACCAAGCTGACTTCGCAAGCCTGCATACTAAATTAAAAATATGTTTTTTATCTTAATAATGTTATGCTTCAGTATTTAATCTCTGATGTTTGGCCGACTTGGAAATTTATTTTTGAACGTGTAAATTCGCTGTTTGTTCCAGTAATTGAGCCTGCGACCCTTGGATTACTACGAGGCCATGACGAACATGCTAGCCAGTGAGAGCAGGCGGCATGCTAGCGATGAGCAGGCAACATACTCTTGTGGCATGCAGGCAATGTTTCACTGCAACGTCAGCTACATGAGACATTAGCACGCTGCCTTCACATATCTGGCACGTTACACCATGCTGTAGCAACATGCTGGTCATATGTCCTCATATTGCACTGGCAGACCACGTTCAGTTGTAACGTTACATGAACAAGACGTCACCAAGTTGCCACCCTCACCTGACACACCACATCGCCGTATGTTTTGGCAACGTTGCAATGTTCGGCCTAGAGTTCGGCGTGCAGGCAACACGCATTGAACGTTACTGCGATGTTACCTTTGTAGAACACAACACTTTATTGAAAGAGCAACGTGTTCTTTTATCCAAGATATGTACAAAGAGTACTTTATATCTGGAACATAAATACATAAATTTGAAGAAAGATGTGTTTCTTAATCAAGGAGTATGCCAACATTACAGTCTCTATTCGGAACTATTACGCACATATATGTTACATACATATAATATATTAAATAATTGAAAACAGAAATTGTACGTTATATTGGGGAACGTGCATATTTAATCAATATGGTTGGTAATTGTGTTAATACATTCTAGTATACGCATGAAAGAATAAACGCATCATTTACTGCATTAAAATTTTTGTTCATTTACTTTGTTTCAGTCCAAAGTAACGTTAAGGCGGTCGAGTAGTATTCGGAGCTTCGGCCGTTTACAGATGGTCTGAAAACTGCTCATCGCATCGCACTTGAGTGATGTACCTATGTTTAGGAGAAGCGTTTATAGATACACTTTTCAGGTTCTCCACTACTCACTAAGCATATTTTCTAGCGGCCCAAAACGACGAATATGGGAGTTTTTGCGGTATTTTTTAGGTATGGAAATCTTGGCTCAGGATGTTTTAAAAGACACAGTCGTGTACAAGAAACCTCCGTCTTTGATAACACGTCATAAAATATTAGGATAACAACTGAATGTCTCATAGAGGATAGTTGTATGTGAGGACACATCACACCAGTTTGTGACTTGCACCTAGAGGCTAGTGTGCACGTGCTGTGTCATCCTTACAGCTTCCACACGTCTAGGTCTGGAACGCACCAAATACGTTCATATTGGTGGTGACGTCACTGTACACACACGACTCGCGCCGGCCCATGGCGAGATACTGCCTACTGCTAACAAGTAGGGCCAGGAAGTTTGCATCACTTTCATTTAATGCATTACGTACACTATTTTATGATTAGTAGCTGTGTGTATCGGTGCAGAGACTTTCCATTTGACTGTGCCAGTCACAGCAAGGTTATCTGCGACACCACGTGTCTGTGATTAGCGAGTATAGCTCGTAGACGCTGGGAGTTAAAACATCCAGTCATTGACCACGGGGCAGAGCTGCACGTGTGCACGTAAGGCATTGAAACAATGTGGTGCAGGAATCGTTTCGCGGAAACTACCTGTCCCTACTGATACGGCTACAAAAATGAAAGATTTAACAGTTATGAATTAAAAATAAATAAAAGCATAATAGGTTAGTCTACAAGATATAGTCACAGGGTAACATTGCAACTTTTCATAAAGCCTAGGAACTTAAAAAAAACTAGATTGCCAATTGCCTTGCGTATTGTTTAGTGTTCAGACGTAAAAGTAAATGTATGATTTCTTTATGTGTGTTTTTATACTTTCTGTATGCAGTGTAAAGCTTCTGTATAACCGTTAATAACAATTATTTATGAGACTACATAGCAAGGTGAATAAATTTAAAAAACTGTCATACATGAATTAAATGAAAAAAAAAAAATTTAGAAACGTTTGTAAATGGGTTGGTATAAAATTAAAACAACAATGTATGTGGTTAAGGCATTTTTACCTACTTGTAACGTAAAGATGTGCGTTGAATTTTATACATCAGTTAGTATTATCATGCACAAAATTACATGAATTTATAGTTACTGTGCATTACAACCAAATGCAATAGGATAGTATGAATGCAGCATGTTTACATAATAAACTTTGTTGCAACCAACTTTGATTAAAAGTAAAGTATGGTTATGCCTTACATGTGAAAATATATTTCAACAGAAAGCATTATCACGTGCTTTAGTTCCAAATAAGTATCATTTCCTACTGTCCTGTAGTCCTACAGTTTTACTAAGTAATGTAAGAATGTTCCTTTATTTTAATAATTTTATAAATGTTAAAATCAGATTATTATAATTTACTAGCTGCCCCGACAAACGTTGTTTTGTCAGTGTGTAAGGATGTGGTATATAAGTGGAAGAGGTCTAATAATAAAGAAATTAATAATTAATAATAACACAGCAGCGACCCCTGGTGGGGATAACTGATCAATTATCACTTACACAGTTATCGACCGGGTTCTAAAATTATTAAATTAAAAATATTTACTAAACAATAGCACTTAGGAGTATAAAAATAGATAAAAACCTATTCGCAGACCTACCGAATGTATATACAACATTTCATTGAAATCGATTAAGCCGTTTCGGAGGAGTATGAAAACACTCTGACATGAGAATGTTATATATTAAATGGTATTCGGTGTTTCTTACAACGCCAGCAGTGTTTGACAACTACTTATGGGAACTAATGTTTAATATTTTGTAGAATGTGTCGCAATACAAGACATGTTTACTTATTTAATTAACCTGAGATGTACATTTCACAATTTCTACTGAAAATTTGGTCTTTCATTGTGAAACACATCACAAAATATTCCCAGTTATTGTTCCCTAAGTAGCTGTCACATTTTACTGAAATCATATGAAACAGAGTAAGTATATATGATAATTTGTTGAATAGTTTCAGAAACGTAAACAAGTATAAGGTTAAACACATTCGAAACTAAGGTGACTAGTGTGAAGATGCAACACTCAGGCATTATAAGGCTATAATATTTGAATGAATGTGCGAGGAAATATTTCGTTAGGAAACTATTTTCGTAGAACATTTATGTAGGCCAGTAATGAGCTATGAGTCTCTTTAAAAGAAAGTTTAAATAATTACAAACTAAACGCAAGAAATGTGCATGTCTTACATCTTCCACCGAGTTACATTATATTTCCACACTTTTATTTAAATTAAAACTGTCTTCACTGGAACAAACGATAGATTTAAGTAAAACGGCACTAAAATAATGTATCGTTGATGTGTAGACCTACTATCGCTTCACTTTGTCGGCTATTTTTAGCGAATGTACATATTTGTTGTGTTGTTTAATGTGATGTGTTCGTACACTGTCCCGTCACAGTGGGATCTGGTGCTCCAAGCGTGTTATGTTGGTACTAAGTTGTTTGAAACGCAGCTATCAAGGAAAAAAAAAACGCCCATGTTGATCATTCATTCTGCAGGAAGATGAAGACAAACTTCTGACATAAATAATTTATTAATGTGTTAAATACAATTCGTTAAAGTCACACATATCTATAACCAAAACCAAAGTTATGGCCTATAAAGTAAAATGTCCTATATGAGTTAAGATAGTAATTGACGAACTACCAATAACAGAACAAGTCTCAAGTTTCACTTATCTTGGTTGTGATTTATTCTGTGAAGCGTAGAAATAGCTTCTTCACTAGAACCATTGTTTTTTGGTGAAAATAATTTTGGATCAATTTGTTTCAATGCCTCATATTCACGTTTGAAGCCTTGCTTCGTGCTGAATAATTGGATGTTTTTAACTCTCGGCGTCTTGGGAATCTACCCTCACATCTCAGACATGAGTTATCTCAGCAGCAGTATTCTGATTGGCCCAGTCAAATGAGCAACACCTCTACACAAATACAAGTTATCCAATAACAATGAATCAGAGCTGCAGATGTGTACGCAAGACACTGAAACAAGTTGGTTCAAAATTATTTTCGCCAATAATTGAGGGGCTGAGAACAAAAACCAGGTAAGTAACATTTATTGAAAAAATGAGTTAAGTGAATGTCTAACTTGTCAATCATGTGAACTTTTTAGGGGAAAAATCAGGTAAGCGCTACTATGTACGTGTGGCACTATCTATGGAGGATTCACTTAACCTGTTTTCAGAGTGGCATTTTTTGTTAGGACAAAAAGTAGGTAAGTGTTCTTCTCTATGGAATTAATGTTATAATC
>PNEQ01099533.1:0-10915 GCA_003012365.1 Medauroidea extradentata | reverse complement strand
CCTAGTAGGCCTATAATATTACTGGTTTCCATGAAACGCAGTGCAATTTCTCAATACATGTAAACCAAAAGTTCTATGTCTTTGTGTTAATATTATGACTATTAGTAAGAAAAGAAAGTATAGAGATTTAGAGGGGGAGGGGGTGAAGACCATTATATTGAGAGCACTGAGCTCAAAACATTGACCGGCCGCCACTGGGTATGTCCATGAAACAATATTGTTGGAAACACATTAATTTCTTGACTACATAATTATAACGGTAAACAGATAAGTGTAGTTTATTATACGATTGCTGTTTACTGTCTTAAAAATTCATGTGACAGTTGCGGCAGATCACAGGTAGCTCTTTAAGGGACGAACTTGGTAATGTAAAGGATGGGAGTTCTAATCTAGGTGTCGGTTCAATTGTTTTGTTATATAATTATTCATTTGGGATATAGTTGAGGTTCTATGCTGTAGTGGACTTAAACAAAATGTAGATAAAAATGCAATATGCATCGCACCGCTTCTGCGAAAAAAAGAAAACTAAGTTTTAATTCCAATTTGCATGAACAATATTCTTTAAGTGATGAGACTGTGTTAAACTGTGAGCAAAATATCTGCATGTTGTAAAAATTGTACACATTTTAAAAATTAAATTAATTTTAGTCTCTCTTCCACTGTAAAAAAGTGATTCGGTTTGATGCTCTATTTTAGGTCATTGATTTATAAATAAAATAAATACAAAATTTTCTGCATGATATTAGTGAAGAATAAAAAAATTCTGTAAACCATTATTTTTAATGTATTCAATATTAAGTTTTGTGATATTACAAAATAATGTGTAATTTTAGCTTACATTGCGGATGACCAAATTAAACAAAAAAAAAATTAAATAAAATGTTTGGTACACAGCATTAGTTAAATAGAAGTCTGTAAATGAACAACTGTTTTTAAAATATAATTTGTCGAATTAGTATTTGTGAACTAAACTACTGTAAAAGTACATATGTACATTTGTTGGATTAAATCTTTTTTCCGGTGTCTTGCGGTTTATTACTGTTCGTTGGCTACTTATTTTTAACATTTACATCTTACGTTACAAAAAGTTCATCTCAAACTGCTAAACAACATTTTATGTTTAAAGAAACAGTAAAAAATTTAAAAGTATGTCATGAATTATATTTCAATTTAAAATCAAACCTTCATATGTATAGAGCCAAATAAAAGCATTAGTTTGTAAATCATGTCACTGTATTCATTGTTATCCTGCCAATTGAACAAATATTTTACGTGAAAATATAAAGTTTAAACCTTCACGAATAGTTTTGTACTACTGTGGCATGTGGTTTTAGATCTGAAAAATAGAGACGGAAATTTTTGGAAATGTAACTATAACTGAATTATATAAAAAATCTTATTTTCAGTTACATATGTGTTGCGATTAAGTCTACAATATTATTTAGTTTATATATATTATATACATGTGTAAAGTTTTAAATGGAACTACCACGAATCCTGTAAACTATTAGGCTTATACACAAGAAGAGCGCTTGTAAAAATAGTATTTTATGTTCTACGTTATCTAATTAAGTATATAGTAAAAAGTAACATTACAACTAGATACTTAGTAATAAATACACACACACCCATATGTATATGTGTGTGTGTTTATATATATATATATATATATATATATATAAACTGACATTTACATAGAAAATGTTATGTAGATAAACTAAGAGTGAAGTTGTGCTCGCGTCGTTGAGCGAGACCATGCCTCGCGCACGAAATATTCTGTCTTCTACCTGCCACCAAAACAACAGCGATTCGCAGAAATCGTCAAGAGGGGCATAGAAATTTAATTTATACTAACCTTTTTGTTTTCTTCGCTGATACCCCCCATCTATCTCGTATAACAAAAAAGTTTCTCGCTTACTATAGTTTACTCTGCATTTTCCTGTCAAATGTCAACATGGCATTGTTAAAAAAATTTTTTAATAACGTGATAGTTGCAAAAAATAAATTTGATCTACATTATCATTGGCAGCATAGTTCTCAAATGCAATGTAAACATTTTGAATGCATTTGGCTGAGTATAGCGAACGCAAATCTTGAGTATGTATGCAGAACGCATACGATGGACACCGCTTCTACATTGCCGTATCCATAGAATACAGAGGGATATATAGAAGGGTATCTTCCATGTTAACTATTGAAACATTGTTTGCAGCGCTCCAAGCGGATGTGAACCATAACTAAAGTCGAAGGCGCGCGTTTTGAATTGCACGCTCCGGCGGGAAATTCAAATCGGAAATTTTAATATTTTTTTCGCTTTTATGTTATGCTGTAATGGGTGATAAAACTTGCACCACATAATATTGCCAGCCATAAATTGTAATTATTTTCTTGTTTAAACTAAGATTTACAATAATTTAACTTTCTAACTAATTACACACTCAGTTTTGCATAACAGCAGTAATATTTGACAGCTACATTTTGACAATAACTGTTAACTGTACAAGCAATGCAGGAGATTATTAGTTGTGAAATGAACATGGAGAGTCCACTTGACCTGCTAATTCTTTCTTTTAGAGTATTGCAATAAATATAGTGAAACAGTAACAGTTCTTGCCCATACATACTTTCAAATTTTACCAAGTTACACAGAACAAAGCATAACTATCACACTGAACTACATAACTAAACAAACTTATTACCTGTCACTGTAGTTATCGCGAAAATATTGTAGTACTCTCGTAGTCATATATTTTTTAATTTTATAAAACTTACCTTCATCAACACACTAAAAAAAAAAAAAAGTAACAATGCACTTACGTCCAATAAATATATACGATGGTTAATTATGTCCCAACTTCATTTTCATGTATATTAATATTTGTGTGCAAGAAGGGACTAAATAAGTATACTACTTTTGTACTGTCACATAATAGTCTAGAATTTCCTGCCTTCACATTGCTTACTGAAAATCAAAAGTAAAGAAACCATTAACTGTAACAAATTCAATATTTTAAAATGTAAATCAATGTAGGTAAATTAAGGCTTGGAAAAAACAGGTTACACAAAACAAACATTTATTTCCCGATCTCTTTGGCAATTAATAAGTCATTCACACAACTATTTACACAAATAAAAAGGAATTGCGTACATATATCGTAATTTCGATGTAGTAAGCTAAACATACAGAAAAAATGAAAGGGTTGCATCTTGCCATTAATTTTATTATATTGCATTGTTACACTTGCTATGTAATTTGCTTTTACATATTGAACACAAAATAAAGCACTTGGTTAGCTGAAGTAAATAAAACATAAACAGAATTATTGCTCAAAAAGCTTGTTCCACACCATCATTTAAATTAGTAAACCCATAAACTTTAATGTTAATTAGCCCTGTGATTTCGAAGCTTCTATCTAATTTAAGTAACTTATTTTGTACACAATTGGGTTGCCCTCCTGCAGTTGGGCTGCTGCCCTGTGGCAGGGTAATTCTTTCCTTATGTTGATCCTGCCTTCCCTTTTGGTTCACCTATTACTATATCGTTCACCCTTTTCCTAAATTTCTTCACCCCCACACCCCCACCACCCCCTGTTTAAGTTCGTTCCACTCCTTTACTTCTGTTTACCATGCAGTTTTTCCCTATATCTGTTCTGACTACCCTCTGAATCTTCCATTCATGAACATCTCTTCCACTATAAAGTCCTCTTTGAATCCTGCTTCCCAGTTTTGTCCACCCTCCTGCACCTCACTGCCTTGAACATCCTCATCAATCTTCCCACCTTACTCCTATCTTGCAGTGTACCCCATTTTAGTGACTACCATACTGATGGTCTCTATCCTTCCATCCCCATTCCATCCCTTGTACTCTATCTGTTGAAAACCCATCTGGCTGCCTTTCTCTGCAGCCTTTCCATCTCTACCACATACACCCCCAAAGCTCCTCTCCCCTTCCTTACGACTTCTCTCACCTGCCCCTCTCGCCATTTTAAGTTGTCCTGCAGTATAACTCCTAGGTACTTGTACCTAACTAACTCCCCAATCACTTGTTCACCCCAACTGTACTTCTCTCTGAGCACGTCTCTTTCCTCGTCCCTCATTCTATTATTTTCTGACCCTTTTTCTAACATATTTGTATCTTCCTGCAGGCTGATGTCCTCCCAATTTCCCCTATACAAAACATAACTGTGCAAATAACCTGACCTTGTAATTCTCAACGTAATTGCAAACAGTAGAGTGCCTAGGACTCCCCTGTGGCACACCAGAGTTACCTTCCCTTCCTCTGATAATGCCCCTCCTATTCATACCCCGTGTCCTTCCACTTAAAATACTCTCCTACCCACCTAACAACCATTTTATCCCCCAGCAGATCATCCACTTTCCTCATCAGAACCTCACGGAGTACCTTGTCAAAGTGTGCTTCTACCTGCTCTCCACTGTCCACCTCCTCCACTATATTGTCCAACAACCTTCCCACACCCTGTTGTTACCGGTCTCAAACACTGTCGAGTACTGTTCTAGTAATACGTTCCTGGTTCCTGGTCACTGACACTTTCCTAACCCACCCCCCTTTTCTCTAATTGCTATACAGTTTGTTCCACGTTTTACAACTTATACACTTTATTAGCTGCAGTCCATAAAAATGACACACAAATACTGACCGAAATTTGTTTCGCACCATCATTTAAATTAGCACATCTCTAAATGCTGATGTTAATTTACTCAAATGTTGTTGAAGCTTCTATACACTGTGAATTTTTTCTGTTTGTTATGTCAGTTGGTTTTAGTGGCAAGCATAAAACCATAAAGTGCATATTTTTATGTTTGCGACTCATTACACAAAAAACTATAAGAGGTACAAAAATTTCCTGAGAGGAAGGTTTAGTCACAATTTATGTCTAAAATAAAAAAAATATCTGGTACAAATATAAAAATAATAAATGACTAAAATTGAGGTGAACCGCCCCTTTAAATGGGAGATTGCAACATTGAACAAAAACAGTACGTACTAATTTGTAAAAAAATCAACTAGCCTTTTAGTTTAAGTTACTATATATTTGGTTAACTATTTCAAACTAACTACAATAATTCAGCAAGCAGGAACTGTCTTGTATGTACAGCAATTTATTGCAAGAGACATGTTTTTCGTGACACAAAATTTTAATAAAATTTCCCAGCTCTGTTTGAAATAGAGAAAAACATCAATTTTGAACGCTAAATTACTACAAAATGTACAATATTTTATGTGTGTCATAGTAAAAACACAGTCATTATAAAAATCTAGTGTTCGTGACTATAGAAGACTTTTGACCATTACAAAGAGTCTTGTAAGTAGTGTGGCTAGAAAAATGTTTATCCTGATAAAACGTGCTACCTATTTATTTGTTTATGTTGCAATTTTATAACACTTTAAGTATACACTTTGACATGACGGCATAAAGATAAAAAGAAAGTAATGTGAGGTTTCCAGCAAAATACCATACAATTTGCCAAACTGAATACCTTTGGAATAACAGAAAACTAATAATCTCAACACACATCATAGTCTATGAAAGAAGAGGTCTTTGACACTGAGAATAAAATGTCAGTCCCTTTTTGTCGCCGAGCGCTAGTAGTAATTTGGTGGAAAATTTGCCTTGTTTTGCATTTGGCTTAACTTAAAATGTGAAATTGTAACCAGAATTGCATGTATTATGTAGAAGAAAAAATTGAAACGTAATTTTCTATTGCAAACAACTTTTTTCTCAACTATAAAATTTTGTATGGCAGGAAATAATAGTTTTTGTTCGAATGTGTTCACTAAAACAGTACATAAATTTATTTTCTCAGAAGACTTATATAAACAGTTCTACATGTGCCACTGCATTTATGAACACGGAACATGTATATACTATATCAGCTTACCTTATGAACATGATGTTATATTATAAATAATTGCCAAAATTGTAAAATGCGAGATGTAAACAAGACAAATTTCCACCAAATTACTACTAGCGTTCGGTGACAAAAAGGGAGTCACTTTCTATTGCTGGAGAGCATACGCAATGTCAAGACCTCTTCCTCTCAGACTGTGGCACACATAATGTAAGAAACAAAGAACACCCATCATGAATTATATCAATGACAACTACATATCAATGACAACTACAGTGGGAACAAAACTGATGAGACTGCTGTGTCTACAAATAAGTAATATAAAGGTGAAACAAAACACGAAAAACATAATTCAAGTACTTAGGTTGTTTCAATTAACATGCAACTTTTACAGGGAACATTTTATATTTTAGTTAATTTGTAACTTGTCAAAAGTGTAAATAGAAATGAAAAAAATATTAGTTGGTCAATACAGGTAGGTAGCCTAATCTTTTAATGTCCACACAGTGACAGTTTTATTACAAATTAAAATTAATGATAAATTATGCTGGTGACATTAATTTAGTTCCTCAAATCTCATTTGCATAGTTACAGAACAATCAACTTTTGTAAACAATGCAAAGATAAAAAACTGTATTTGTATTAAGACAATATTAAGTTACTACTTTATGGACTAAAAAAATATTTTACATTCATTACCTTGAAAAGTTTTTCGTTGACAAGTAAAAAATTACCAACATTTTTGACAAAATGCTGTAAAAACGGCATACATTTAACATTTATAAAAAGTTTAACATTCACTTTATACATTTCTCGAGTTAGCAGCTCATGTTGCTACAGACTTTTGTTATATTACACTGCTTAGAGTTTTTACAATAATAATACAGTGAGTGAAACTTCTATATTACAATTTATTTATTATGATCGCTTTCCCAGGATAGTATAACACTTGGTCACAAACATTTAAATTTTGAGGCAATGGCTATTTTGAAAACACATACTTAGGTAAATACCACCTTACTACTAGAATGGCAATGTTAGCCAATACAAAGCATCTTGCTCACTTCCTTCTCCTTTCACACTGGAATCTTTACCTTCCACTCTCAGTCAGCAACTGTTTGTCTTATTTCTACTTGCCTGTGGATGTGAATACACAACGCAAATTTTTTGCCTCTTTCCCGGAAGAGTCTATAGGACAGACACAATCATCATTTTCAAAATTTGTGATGAAACAAAGCTATTCAAAAACAAAATGTTGAAAGATGACCTTAAAATTGTACAACTTTAATTGACGTTTTGTACTCCATGACTCAGAAACTGCCCCCTGCCCCCCCCCCCCCCAACACAAGGAAGTGGATTTCCTTTAAGATTCTGCGAAAAATTCTAATTCCCATTTTTCAGTTCGTCCCAGATGTGAAGTAAACTCTTTAGTGTCCTGATCTTATTTTACACAGATAATGAGGATGTTGTAGTTGTGTAAACTTGAAGGAGACCAAGACAGAAGTAGCATGTCTCAATAACGGCACATGTGGAGAGTCCAAAGAGACAGAACACCACAGTAACTTCCCTTCTATATCATGGACAAGTGTACCACTGACAGTACCAAAAGTTCGTCCATAAACAATAGGAAGACTGCAGTGTCAAATTGCACTTATGTTCAACCTTCCATCAACATGGCCTGAAACATTCATTAAGCTAAATTACAAACTGTTTATAATGAACAGATAACTAAAGAAGTACTATGTAAACTAGTATACATTAAAAGAAGAGTTATTAAATTACGTACAATTAGTACAATACCGCAACTACATAAAATTATAATCTATAAATTGCCAAACTATAAAAAGCAACATTTTTCTAAAAATTAGGTATCTTCTAAACCAGAAGGAAGCGTTAAGTTTGACATGTCAATAGTTAAGTGAAATACGACAGTAAGGTTTACTATGATGCAGAGATACCGTGAAGATATCTACAAACAAGGAGAGCAAGATAGGGGATGCCAAAGAATATAATTACTTAAAGTTGGTGTTGCAGGATGATTTGGGTTGGAAAAAACTAGTACAGAAAGTGGTTTCAAAAGGGAAGAAGGTCCTGGACAAGTTGGGTAGAATACTAAATGGAGTTTCCTCCAAAGTAAAGGAAAAACATGATTTTTAGACCAATGTTGGAATACACAGCAGTAGTTTGGGACCTCTAAGTGGAAGTGGAGATACAGGAGTTGGAAACGGTGCAAAGATGGGCAGTGCGATGGGTAAAAGACAGGTGGAGAATAGTTGGGCAGAATGGGTAGTTACATAAGTGCATCAAATCAATGGTCATTATACCAGGACATTTGGAAATTTAAGTATACCAAAGAAAAGGTTTAGGCAAAACAGTGAATTGTATTCCTGTAACAGGCATTAAATTTTTTTTTTTAAATAGACTCCCTGTTAAGGTTAGAAACTTTCATAAGATGAAATTTGCCAAAGCCATCCATTTTATAATCTTGCTGAATTTGATACACCTGATGTAATGAGTATGTGAAATTAATGTTTTTTTTACTAATATAGCCTATTGCATGTAATTATGCTGAATGGCTTAATAAATATCTTGTAATACTGGTGAGGACGGTGCAGGAGGGGACTGCACTGCAGGAACTGCTGACTGTGAAGGGGATCGGAAGGTTTAAGAAGGGTCTGGAGTATTGGCACTGTGGGGATGAGTAGGAGTCTCTCGCCACCTGGTGTTAGCCCAGTTGAGTGTGTAAAAGTTATTATTTTAGTGGTAGACCCAGACTTATTGTTTATTGATGAAAAATTATCTATACCTAGGGGTTAGCAGTCGTCCTACATAAAAAAATTGTTACATTAAATTAGATAAGATTAGTCTACCTAACCTAATAATTATTTTATGTGGGACTACTATTAACATGAAATCTCTTATTACTAAACTATACCTCTAAAATCAATAGTTCGGCTAGTACACTATGAGTACCTTTCCTTAATACTAACCCTAGCCTGCACTTCTTATCTATCAGCAATACACAAAGATTACGAAATAATTTTTAGTTTGACGCTTTGACCTCACTTGTTTTACACTCATCACCGCAACTGACTGAACAGGGACACGAATTCCAATATATCAAACTAGAAAAATAACCTACACACAAACGAAATCAATTTTTAATTCTTCCTTTCCAAAAAACCACCAGATGGTAATTAGTACTAATTTTAATATACGTGTCTTAAAAAAAGCTAGAAACATACTCATCATATAATATTTAGGGTAATATGTAGCGCAATGCATTCTATTAAGGCTTAAGGTCATTAGTAAATAATAATTACAGACCTACGCAATGATGCAAAAAATTACAAAATCAATACGTAAATAAATAAACTTACAGTAAGGGAATCAATCAGTAACTAAATGCATAAAATGTAAGTAAATTCACTCACCTGTTACGCCGAGAGGGAGCACAGTATATTATCGAACTCTCCGACCTGGCATTTTTGCAGTTGTAAACAATGTTGATCACACAAGGCACATGTAATGCAGAATTTTCTTATTCTCAAAACTTGTAGTTGGTTTCCAGAAAAGGGATGACTAGTCCCTACCAAGTCACTACAGCCACGTCACTTCTCTCCTATATATGTTTTGTACTTACATTTTATAAAAAAAAATCTCAAACTTATTAAAGTAAACTATTTGCGTCGTCTCTTCAAACAATTTATGACCACATGCAAAATACAACTGTACTCTCAACACGATCGCCATAATGGACTATATTTTTTTTCGTAAACAACGAAAAAAAAAAAAAACCACTGCGCAGCAACACACCCTAGCGCCCCTAGCGGATGTGAACCACTACTAAAAACTCTGGCACAGCTCCTTCCATACAGTTTACACCGCATGGCTGTATCTTCCCCGTGGAAAGTGGCCGGCGATACAAAATACGTTAGCAGCTAATAATTACTTAATAAAACAATGTGATTTGATTTTTGTGGAATAGTTATGTTGCTTGACTCAAAATTAATAATAGAAAAAAATACTACTGAGAGCATAGTCCCGCGCTTTTAACAATCTCCCAGCATAAATCAGTGGGTTAAATTATCCGTTTAGGTTAGGAAGGCTAGGAGGAATCGAAATCGAAACATTAATGTATCGAATGACACTAGAGGCCGACAGCGTAAAGGCGGATTCACACGTCCACAGTTCATGCAGATCCAGACTATCCAGAAACCGAACAGCCAATCAGAAGGCCTGATTTTTTCCGGACGAGCTGTACAGAAAAAGTTGAGCTCATCCCGACTTTTCTGTATGCGGACAATGCAGATATTGCCCAGAATTCAACTTGTTGTTGGTACAGTGTGTAATGGCGACGATTTATTGACTCGTGTTAAATTAATTTCTCTTCCTCGATATAAGTTCGTGTAATTATTACTACGTGTAACATGTCAGCAAGAAACTACAGGAAACAAGCAATATTTTCAGGCATCGTGCACGCAATTAAAAGTTCGATTAAATACATTCCGTGTCTGTGCGAGACACTCGTAGTTTTAATTTGTAAACATGCTATCGAAATGTTAATCATTACACTCAAGTAATGTTCGTGATCATTGTGTAGGTTTTCATATCGTCTCCAAATCGTTTGCTGCGTATTTAGATGGTGTCAGAGGTGTGCAATCTGTCTACTGTAGTTATTAAAGCAATGTTCAGAATGTAGTGGATCGGTCTGTTTACTGCTGTACAACTCTATTTATTCGTGCAAAATAAACGTTAACCTACTTTTCCTGTAAAAAAATCTTAAACTGTAAGGCCTAATATCAAAAATTGTCTTTTTGTACACTGGTAATTTAAATGTTACTGCCAACTCGATGCTTCTTAGTTAAGTACAGGTGACAGCATAAGGCAATAACATACATGCATAATTCAGCCAAATATGGAATGGGGAAGAGAAATTGAACAAGATAACTAATGAAAACAATTACAATTCGGTAGCCACCCAGTGGCAAGTTCATCTGACCCTATCACTTAGCCTACTTCCCAGCTCCCAGGTCCTTCTTAA
>PNEQ01099532.1:0-10916 GCA_003012365.1 Medauroidea extradentata | reverse complement strand
ATTGTTAAATTTATAAAGTAAATAAAGATTGCTGGAGCCTTTTCTTAAAATTGTGAACGAAGAAAGTATTTCATAAATTGATAAAAAATACGTTTTGATAAATTGTTTATCTTAGCGGAAAGGAAGTGGGCGGAGTTTAGTCCGACCGCCGTAACATCAGCGCCAATAAAACACAATATTCTCGGTAACTTGGTGAACTGCAGCCAAACAACAAGGGGGTCAAGTTTCCAGGCGAGTGTCCAGACCTGTTCTTCTACGGCCGTGGCCGCAAGTAACGTTTATATGATGAACACTATGTCGTGCAAATATAACCTTACGAAGTTTTGCCACGTGAACGCCCTAAAGCAGTTTTGGAAGCTCTGGACGCCGCTCGGTGGACTTGGCGGACCCTACCTGCGCTTGATATGCGTTGCAGCGAGTTGCGATTATTTTTGTTACGAAACTACGCTGTAAAAGCCTTCCTAAAATGTTTAGGAAGTTATTATCCCAGACGCAGGATTGAACAGTTACCACACTTCCGTCTTGTAAATATGCAAACCTTTACACTTGTTACAATACAGGTCTGGTAACTTCAGTATATATTTGACTGTTTTATAAAAAGGTTTAGGAATGCTACCGTGAATGTCTGAGAAACTATTCTACTTTCTTAACGCTCCTATACGCAGGTCTGGTAAATTTACAAACTATTTTTTTAGCGTGTACTAAACGCGTATTATATTTGTATATCTACGAAAAGAACACACACTTCAAACTATGTCGTTTTAGTTTCAAAAATTCAGCACGTTTATGTAAAACACACTTTTCGGGCTACTCAAAATAGCTAAAAATAGGTTTTTTAGACTGACGTATCTGTAAAAATAACGACCTGATTTGGAAAAAACAGCTATAGAAACAAGCGTTAGACTTTGAACTATGCTAGCCACAAACATAATAATGTGGTTACCGCTTAAAGTCCCATAGGAAATAGGATAATAGTAAAACACTGCACGCCAGCTGAGTGGCTTGCACGGAGAGGCGATAATACATTACGTACGCTGGTCAACGGCAACCTTACCGCTCCAGTCTCACACACACAAACGCATGCTATCTAGGGAGGCCCCTTAAGGGCCTTGCAAATAGTGAAAACCAATGAATCTACTTAAACGAAATAATTCACTGTGCATTTACATCCCGTTAGCTATGCAATAAAGCCTTTATAAAACCCACAATGCCCTATTTTGATTTGTTTGAAAAATCACAAAAGTACAGAACAAATTACGAAACTCTACAATTTTTTATAAATACAAAACTATGTCGCGGGATGTTTCTTAATGTTGGATTACGTAGCCCATGGCATGTTATTTCATTGTGAATTGTTTCACTTACATAAGTCAACTGGTTTTTACTGTTTGCATGGCAGCGTAACAAGCGAATTTTGACTTTGACGAACCGTTATGAGAAAAACTATGAGAGCTAAAATTGATTTGTAATAGGAAACTACACTCACAAGTACCGTCTACAAAACTAGCGATATTTCATAAAAATATAAAATTGTGACTTTTTCGCACTTGAACACCCTTAACTACCTGCCGAGCGCTGACGCCTCGGAAAATTAACTCACGATTCGTAGAGCCGCGATTTTATGGCGAAAAGATTTTTGCAACATTTGGTTTCGATGCGTCATGTGCACACCTGCAGCTCTGCTACATCGTCTGTGGTTGGATGATTTTACTCTCACTTGCCTTGGCAAATTATAGACGTACAGAGAGTCACAAAAAGGGCACGCAGTTTTCCTTGTTTTCGCAGCTGCTGACTTGCCGCTGTAATACTCGGAAGTGCGTGTGTTTTAAACAGCGGCGTGTTGTGTGCGGTCGTTCCAGCCAAAGAGTATGGAAGGGAGAAAGAGAGTTCACTGCCAGGTTAGACCTCTTTGCTTATTTCTGTTGTGTTTTTGGCTCGCTAATACTTCCAGAGGTACCAACCACGCAGCATGAAATTCTATCTGAAATAATGTGGCGTGCATTGGCCATGTTTGTTTACATCGTTAGCTGCAAGAGTGTGCTACTATCGCAATCTCGTCGTTGGTGGAAATAAAAGTATTGGTAAAGGCGATGCCGTATATTAAATGTGTGTGTAAATTGTCTTTGTGACTTGTTTTTAATTTGTAAGACCACGAAAAAAAAAAAAAAACCTTATGTCACCGGGGTGCGGATTTGAACTTACTTCCCTGCAGTTTCCACACGCCCTTTACCACTCGACTATCTGTATACACTTTAAGACTTATTGCTTTGATCAGTATATAAGTAATCTTTGCGTATTAAAAAAAATTCATCTTTTCATTAGAATGGTCTGTTAAATATTTCTTTGAAACTTTATATATTACTGTACAAATTTTGTATAACATGTCTGATCTTTGTAAAGGAACGAAAAACCTTTGTATTATTATTATTATTATTATTATTATTATTATTATTATTATTATTATTATTATTATTATTACCGGTACGCGAATTAATGGTTATCGTATCATTTAATAAATTGAACATATTAAGTAATTTTACTCAATCAAACGTCGCACTAATTATATTTTTGTTTTAACATTTCAACATTAAAATTATGTTAACTCTCGTAATTTAAAATTCGCAACGGCTTTCACAAGTTTGACCAACGTCGGCAGTGTAATGTTTAGTCAGAAAGTCCAACTCAACACCATAAATAATCGTTGGAGAATTTTCTCTATTTACGAAACACTTTAAATACCTACAAATTTCAAAAAGTATCTTCCATTTCATTTACAACAGCATTAATATCGTTAAAATGCTTTAAGTTGCAAAACAATTCTTCCAACTTTGAATCACATGTTGATGTTGGTACAACCGGAATCGTTAGTCGTCAATAAGAGAAGCATTTGCCGTATCTAGTGACAGGCCCCTAGTTCCAACCAGCCGGGTTGCTGACTGGTGAGGGCGAGAGATTGCGCGGCAAAGCAAAGCTGCGGAATTGGGTCAGTATTGGGCAAGGCGACGCGGTTCCCGTTGGGGGGGGGGGGGAGCAGCCTGCGAGCTGGAATGTAGTAACCAATAAGCGAGCTCATTCGGCTGTGAAGCAGTGCGACATCAATCCATAAAGCTATTCCGCCCGCTGCATTCCCGTGCCGCGGCTTCGGCGTCGCCGTAAACACCCTCCTGCAGCAGGCGTCTTGTTTACTGTGCGTGGTAAACTGTATAGCGGGAGAAATGCAACTACGTCTCAGAATATCTCCCGGTCTCCGTTTTCACGTGGCAGAAATTCATAACTTGATATTTGCACGGCATAGTGATTGCTTTATACATGTTACTTGTGAATACAATTTCCACGTGTAAATATTTTTTTAACTCTCAGTTAGAGCCAGTGATTTTTGGCGAAAAGAATTCTGCAACAATGCCTCAC
This sequence comes from Medauroidea extradentata, assembly GCA_003012365.1. Lineage (NCBI taxonomy): Eukaryota > Metazoa > Arthropoda > Insecta > Phasmatodea > Phasmatidae > Medauroidea > Medauroidea extradentata. Next base: position 7,508 of record PNEQ01099532.1, on the reverse strand, counting down.
GTGCACACCTGTAACTCTGGTTCGTGGTTATTGGCAGAATATAATAGGGCAGAGGCTTGGCTCATTTGTCTGCACCAACCAGAACAATGTTACCGCGACACCACAAGTCTGTGATTTGCTGGTAGGACTCCGAGATGCCGAAAGTTAAAAACTTCCAATCACTGACCATGAGCAGAGAAACAGACGTGCACATAAGGCATTGAAACAAATTGTTGCAGAATTCTTTTCACAAAAAATCACTGGCTCTGTTCATAAGATCCCCCGCGTTAAGGGCGTTCACGTGGCAGAAATTCATAACTTTATATTTGCACGGCATAGTGATCGCTAGGGGCAGGAATTTTCGGCGAAAAGATTTTTGCCCCACTTTGTTTCAGTGTCGTATGTGCGAACCTGCATCTCAACTTCATGGCTATTGACAGAGTGTTTTGTCCAGTGTTGTTATTGATTTGACTGTGCCAATCAGTACACGGATAACTGTGACACATCACGTCTGTGATTTACTGGTTTAACCTCCAGACGCTGGGGCATCCAATCACTGGCGATAAAGCAGATATGCAGGTGCGCACGTGAGGCACTGAAACAAAGTGCTGCATAAATCTTTCCGCGAAATTTCCTGTGTCTATTTATCAGCTATTTATCAGCTATTTATCAACTGTCCAGCAAGAGAAATGCAACTACGTCTCAAAAGATCCCCCGCGTTAAGGGCGCTCACGTGGCAGAAATCCATAACTTTATATTTGCACGGCATAGTTAGAGACACTGGAAAATCGCGAAAATATTTAACATAGTCTCCAATAAACTATCGTATCTTAATCGTGACACGTGCGAACAGTATTTTAGCAAATCACATACGTTCCGTGTTAAAACTGTACATTTCTAATTGGGTATGTCGAAGATGGACACAGCTTCACGTGAACGATAGCCAATATAGGTGCAAAACCTTCAGTGTTATACATAGCTTGTTAGTCTAGCAAACAATCAACTTTTCTCGCGATTTACCAGTGTCTCTAGCGCATAGTGATCGCTTTATACACGTTACATGTGAATACGTTTCTTACGTGTACATATTTTTCAACTCTCATAGTTTTCCCATAGTGACATGACAAAGTCAAACTTTGCAAGTTACGGGAACATGGTAATAACAAAAAACCAAGTGTCTTACTCAATTAACACTGAAATTAGACATTATGGGCAATATGCTATAAAATATTTAAAAACACACCCTGAGATTCCTTTATACTTTTTTTTTTTTAAATCTGAAAATGATAATATAATTCATTTATGACAATTAAAAAAAAAAGGTGGTTGTCCTTAATTTCTACTGTTTTTGTGATAACTATTTTTTTTTTGTTAAACTTAAACGAGAGCAGATATTAAAAATCTGTCTGGCAGGTTTGTTTAAAACGGTTTTTGACATACCGTAATAGCTAGCTTTTTTGAAACAAGAATGTACACGGTTTCGGCTAAAATGTCAACCAGAATTTCGTTAGTTTACATAGTTAGCTAAAACCACAGTGTTTACTTCCGTAAAAAAGTCAGCCATCATGCAGAAGACGGTTTTAAACAAAATTGCCTTGCAGAGTTTTGATATATCCTCTCGTTTGGGCGTAAAGAATTACTATCGCTAAAAAGTATAAACTAGAGAGTATGGCCTTAAGATTAATTCTACTGCAGGTTGGGAAACTCAAGTGTTTTTAGTTTGGCAAGGGAAAAAAATGCCGTTATTTGCGCTGCTGTCAGTTGGGCTACGAACTTTGCCGAGGTCGGTACCGATGATTCACGAATATGACTACGTGGTTGTTTTCACAAGTCGTGTTCCAACTTCCGAGGACGCCATTTTACAGTGAACAGAAAATTGGGTGTAAGTCATATTAACAGATAGATTAATTAATTCTCTTTTTACGAACTCGATTAACATTTCTTCCACGCTAAACATCTTGCCGAAATCGTCTTCTTTTCACATCTGCGTCGTCCTGTTTGTTTACAATTATTGTACTATTATTTTTCCTCCTAGTCCCGCTAGTTTATTTACTAAATTCTTCTTTTTCTTCATGATCGCGAGCGACAATCGCAGCTGCGTTAGAGAATGCTATATCGCAACCGTACGTGTCGTTGACGATCTTATCTCTGGCTATAGGTCGCTCGGGATAAAGTGAGCACTCAAAATAACCCTGCAAATGGCTTATTTTCAGCTAATTCGTATCTTTTTTGCGCGTAACGGGTAACGAAGAGAAATGTCTTCACCTCTCTAACTCGTCACTTGATGTTTGCGCCTGTAAGATAAATGGTGAAAGCTGTAGGAGCCTTTATTGTTTGATTTAAAAAAAAGTTTGTTTTACATGACACACAAGGATGTCGATTTCAGTTTACTTTATTTCAGGATTGCTGTATTTAAGTAGGAAAATATGCCGAACTATATTGGGTAATTTGCTGCCAACTACACAAGCAGTAAGGTAACTATTATCAATGTTGACTTATGTGTAATAACGACCGGTGATTTTTTTTCAAAGGTTAAATTTTTAGTGCTCAGTTCATCTCAAACGACCTATAGTAATTTTTATCACAGTATCGCTATATTGTGCGAAGCCCTTTTCGTGCACCTCTGCAGTTCTGCTTCATGGTTATTGACAGATTATTGTCTTTGCAAATGCAGTATACTTAACACTTGGCTAATAAGAACAAAGTTACTGCGGCACGGGTAGAACGTCTAGATGTTGATGATCCAATCACTGACGTTGTAACAGAGCTGTAAACAAGGTACTAAAACGATTTGGTACAAAATTCGTTTCACCAAATATCAGTGGCACTATGTTCTAGCAATAATTCTATGAAAAAAAAAACCCATAGATATTTACGTCAAAAGGTGGTCAGTGCGAAACTGTTTTTATTATTTTAATCGTTAAAATAAAAAAAATTGCAATGTTTCGTGTGAAAATAGGCTACATGTAAAATTTAAAATCAAAAGTAGGGCTCATGTAAGAGAATAGTTCATAAAGTCCACAATGTTATTATACTACAAATGGTACGAACTGTTGTGAAATTTTTATCAATGACAACTACTCTCTACACCCCTTTATTATTATCTTTTGCATGAGCTTCACGTTTTTTTTTTTAAGGTATTTTCATAGGAGAAATTACTTTTACTTTATAGTCCATTTAAAAACGCGGTGTATTAAAAACATTTTTTAAAAATGTAAAGTTGATACGTTAATTAAATTCGGTTCAGTCCTATCACATAAGAAATAATATGCATAATTTAACTATAAGTTTTGTAAAACACAGTTTTGCTACAGGTCTGGAAAACATGGAAGAGTCAGATAAGTTGAAAGTGGCGGGGGAAATCCTGGAATGAAAAACAGGGAAATTGCTTTTGGTGCCTGGGAATTAAAGTGTGCAATACAAACTTCAGGCCTGCTGAATTGACATTTCTTGTAAAGTCCTGCACTTGCAATACTTTTGTGATTGGGTTTAATTTTTTAACTCTTTACAATTTTTTTCAGTATGTAATAAAAAAACAGTAGTCTAACTTCTTATATACTTCCCACAACCATAACGATTGGAAAACAGAACGTTGTTATCTAGATTTATATTAGTTTGTTATACGAGGTTACAGTAAATGTAAACGTATCAGTAGCACATTTGGAGGCTCTGTTCATGGTCGAAAACAATCCAAATATCCGCTCTGCAAGTAGTAGTAGTCGAATGGGGCAAACCCGGTCTAAGAGAAGAACAACCACAAAGTTTTCTAATCTTTAAAAAAATAAAAAATAAAAAAAAATATAGTTACAAATTATGGTTTTTACTACATGAAAACAGATTGGAATTTCTTAATTTTTTGGTTTGGTAAACCTGAAAGAGTCGGGAAAATTTGATTATGACATTCTGTAGCAACCGTAGCTGAAACAGAATGACGGCGGAATTTTATTTTATTTTGCGGAATGAGGAATTTAAATGCCGTTAGTTATGAAGTGTCTGTAGGCGTAAATACAGATGTCAGCTTTGATGTTTCACGCTTTGTCGATGCAGGGTAATTAGTAATAACGCCCGTGTGTGCGTACTCGTAATTCCCCGAAGCCAGGCTCGTCACCCACGCGGCAGCGATGTTTCAGGTAGCCCAGGGCTGTTGACGGGCGAAGGTCGCGTCATTTGCATTGCCGTGTTTGCTGAAATGTGTAGCGCCACGGTGGGTAAACACGAAACTAATGTCGACGCGCGCCCCAGACTTCCTGGTTGTGCGTGGGCGCGCGTGACGACGGCGTATCGGAACATGTTCGTGCACCATGTCGCGTCGATGTTGAGTGCTGAAATATCATTGCCATACAGTGGACTCTGCTTAAACATAGGACAAGTGTTTGAAATTGATAGGAGCAGTAGATTAAATAATATAGTTTAGTAAATTGTGGACCCCATTCAAGAGTCCACAACTTGGGCTACAGAGGTGCTACCGGAAAACGGTTCGTCGCTATGGAAAGCACACACATACAAGATTTCACCAGGTATTAGATAACTTCGACGTGCCCATTCATAACCCGAAGCACTTCCAGCCGAAAGGTGGCTTCGTCCCATTCTTTGTGCAGCATTTTTAATGAGATGGAAGCGACAGAATCTTTGATCCAGCGTTTCATTTCCCGGACATCGGGCACTGTAGTTGTACACACCTGGTCCATTACATACGCCCATAAAAATAAAGTGGTCTGGAGATCGATGGGGTTATGAAGTGACCCATTTTGACAGTTGTCTCATTTCGGAAATTTTCTGTTAACGCATATGGGGGTCGGAAATCCCAAATGCATTTGTTGAACATGAACGTGACAGTCCCATGATAAATGTGTGGTGTTCTCTTTCCGAAGAGAGAGTTATTGGACGTTAATTCTCCCAGGAGACAATAGTGCGGGCCACATATCCCCTTGGCATGTTTGAACTGTGTGCCTCACCACAGTTCGACAATATGCAGCCACAATACTCTTTCAGCAAAATGTAGCATCCCTACGTTGGTTTCGTCTCGTAAGAAATGCTGTACAAAGTATCGGAGAAAATCACCTTTCGACTGGAAGTGCTTTGATTTATGAATGTGGCACATGTCGAAGTTGTCTAGTTCCATGGTGAAATCTCAACGATGCGTGTTTTCCATATCAACAAACCCGTTTTCCGATAGCACCTCTGTAATTCAAGTATGGCCTCTTGAAGTGGGGCCCATAATTGACGGACATTCTGTATTATGTTAACGTCCGGAAATACCCCCTGCTATCAACAAATGACGATACCGATAAAGATATGTAATAAACAACTTGGTGATTAGCTGGTAGTTAAATATGCTGATTTATCGCAGGGAAAGGAGACTGCTAGGTTCCGAAATGACGTGCGCTCTCTTCTTTCGTTATTGCTGCGTCCACATTTGACTGATCTTTTGATAACGCTGTTGCAACACTACTAAATGTTTGTGTTTTGTCTGTAAACAGTTAGACCATGTTACATAACCGGTATCCAATCATACAAGAAGCAAAACACTACACTGCAGTGGAAAATACGCTGGCACGCAAAATTCTCGCAATTTCCCATTATCTCTCACGTCAGTTTAAACAGCACATGCCTAGCATGTGCATAGGTACTATGCACCTGCAGCTATCCCGTTTGACGCTCTGTTGCTGCATATGTGTTACATTTTCGACCCATGTTGCAGCATTGCGCAGCATGTGACACACGCGGTAAAAGGCCATTTTGAGCAGAGTATGTAATTACACCTTGCAGAATAAATGTCATTACAAACACCTACACACATATACATCTTTGTTAAAACCTGACGTTACATTTATTACCCCTGCTACCTCTGTTCATTGGTATCTTAATAAATGAAGTTCAATTTTATTTTATCTACCATCCCTATCAATTAATGACACTTGTTCAATGTCACATTGTATTACAATTAGACACCCGGAATTTTAGTGGATTTATTTGAGGAGATGTGAGCTTTCGAACTCTGAATACATTTATTTCGTATGTCGGGTCGTAAGTTAGAGGCGTGTAAATTTTGCTTTATTGTTGTCTGGCAGTCTAGAATGGCCTATACTCATCGGAACTCTCACGGTGATGTCATTGGCTCGGGTCTTCGTACCTTCATGTGCCTGAATCACAGTATAGTGGGCATTTTACAGTTGACCCCATGTCATTTTACAGTCTCGGTTGCTAGACGGCTGTGGAGGAATAATAAATTAGAAAGAGACTTGAACATTACAATTATTTTGTGCTGTGAAGTTGATACTCCGGTAGAAAAAAAGGGAGGAGTGGCAACTAACGTCATACAGACTAAACGAACTCTAAAATACGACCATACACAGCCAGGTTTCATTCAGTATTATAAAATAGAACATTGTGTTTAGCAGGGACTGTTTTGACCTCGGCCATGAGCCGGCCGAACAAAAAAAAAAAAAAAAAAAAAAAGACTCTCGGCTCGGCAGCGTGTATTTGACTTTAAAAACTCTAAATCGTCGATTAAAATCCTCGCCAGAGTGGCACGAACGTCGACTCTTTCTCTTGCGGATTTGCGTTGAAATCTGGTCGCTTTGTGCCGGCTGGGACGGAGAGATGTTGAGAGCGCGCGCGCTTGTTTGGTTCGAGAGAAAACCGCATCTCGCGCGGGGAGGAGGATCTGTCTGCTTCTCCCGCAGTGGTAACTGATGCTGATGATCCTTTTGGTGAGGTCGCCCCTCGACGAGTCCGCTACGTCGGCGAATTCGCGATAATAGTCGGGGATCTCCCCTCTTTCGCGACCCAGCGGCGGCAGCGCACACGGGCAAAAAAATGCTAGTTTGGGACGCCAAAGGGAAATAAAAGATGAAGGGTGGTAAAGGGTGGTTTGAAGAGGATGAGGGGTTGATGGTTGCCGTAGTTAACGCAGCGACGCCGGCTATGGTCTCAGTTTCCCCGATAGCCACAAAGCGGTCCGGGTCAAACTCTCCCTCCCGCATTATCCCTCGGTTTGCTTCCCCTCTTCCTCCATTCGTTCCCCCTTTCTCGCAGTTCTCTAGCTTCTCTCTCTACCGCGGGACAACCGTGATGTAGACCTCCCAGCATCACAGGAATGTCCACTCGGTCGAATCCGGAACCGGATTCCGCACACACAAACCCGCCTCCCTGACAGCTCGTATTTTTCGCCGGCTTTAATTGTCGATAGCAGTTCCTATTTTGGGGGGGGGGGGCGAAGAGGACTTTTACAAAAACTATCGTCCCTAAGAATTTATCTTTCGTATTAACGTGAATAGCTAAGAATGTATCAGAAATTACGCCACATCTCTCCGTCAGTATTTTGGGAAATACTTTGCAAAACATTTGAAAGTAAAGAAAAATTCACGTCATACAACATAAGCAACAAAAACTGTCGGACGTAGTATATTCATGTAGTGAAGTTACTGTTATACTGAGATGCGATTGGAGGATTCATATTAAATTTGGTTTAAGAGTTACTGGACCTTCTTGGTTTTTTTTTTTTTTTTTTTTTTTTTTTTTTTTTT
>PNEQ01099531.1:19566-53333 GCA_003012365.1 Medauroidea extradentata | reverse complement strand
GACTCATTAATTTTATCTCATTACATAATCACAACACACGAAATAAAAATTCTTTTCAATTACCTTTATATTCCAAGTCCATTTACAAACATTCGTTCACGTACATGGCCAGCAAGGCTTGGAATGACCTACCGGGAGATTTAAGAAATCTTTCGCACCACACTTTCAGGGAGAAATATAAGTCCTTTCTGCTACAGAAACAGTTACAATAAATAATGATTACAAAAGCCCATACAATTTTTTTCTTGACATTTTTATTTTTATATATTTTTCCCCCTTATTTTTAGTTTAGTATTTGTCTGTTTTACTCAAAATATTGCAATTTTAGTAATGATTTGTTCAATGTAATGTTACAATTATACTTTAAAACCTTGTAATGCTTACAATCATAAGTTTAATGCAATTATTTTGTAATAATATTGTAATATTCATAATTAATATTTGTTCATTAGTGTGAATAGTTTCAACTACGTACCAATTGTAAACCAGCCTGAGGCTGAATTTGTACGTTATAAAATAAATAAATAAATAAAATAAATAAATAAGTGTGCTCCCTCAGCAAGAGCTCCAGAACACCACTTAAGCTACTGTAATTGCTGATTACAGTGCCTGCAACAGTAGATTTCTCTCCTACACCTTTAGCATCAGCTCCAGGCTTGGAATACCAGCGACCACTGGACCCCTTCCAGAAGTGCCCCTTACGACTGTAAGCACCCTTCAAAGCCAGCTGTTTCACCATGCTGCCTACGAGTCAGTTCCCGAGACGTTGAGACCCGCATTGCTGACCCCAATGGGAACTAGTGCTCTATGACCATATTTCTCACATGCACTCTACGCTTCCTAGGCACACAATGATTCCTATTGTGGCTTACGCTATTAAACAACGAACTATCCTCAACAATACTTTTACCGCTTACTTCAACCTGTCATCCCCATTGCTGGCTTTCCTGCTCTCTTTCACCCGTTTTTTAGGCCAAGAATCCTCTCAGATCACACTGGAAGATTGGTTATCGGAATGTCTTAATTTCAACATCTGGGATGAGGTGCTCGTCACGAACTTGCTTGGCTTCCCAAGCAGTGATGGGATATTTGCCTTTGACTTTGAAAATTGTAAACAGGCTTAGGGACATGTAGAGACACAATTCCGATGCTTTTCTACAAGTCCACCAACCCAGGGCCAACAATAAGCTCCGCCGCACCACGGTCTTTTATGCCATACCGGCGATCCCAGGGGATACCAGCTTATGTCATAAATTGAATAATACTTCCCTAACTACTCTCATTAGAGCTAGAACCAGGCTATGTCGAAATGCTCAGGCAGGAATCTGAAGGCCAGGCAAGAGTTTGCAAATCTTGTTCGGAAAGCACTTGAGGTGTACGGCCCTGAGACTGGGGTGTATTGGATCCAGAGAGAGGTCACCAATGCCGCCCAACATGGCACGCCTCTCAACGGCCACACAGTAAAACATATGGCCTTACAGTAACCCAGCAGGACCTCATTCATCTCGCCCCATTCTTTACCCCGACTCCCATCTCACCACGACCCTCGCCCATTACCCACCCTCTGATGCAACTCCTTACCTCGGCACCTTTGTGTCCTCCCGTCCGGGGGATTAAGACCCCCAATTTTGCACTGTCCTCCTGTCCTTCTTCAGTTTTTCTACTACAGACAGATATTCATCCTCTCATGCATCACTAGTTTCCACTACACCACTGCAGAGAGACGAGAGTCTGACAATGGAGATGCGGACTTCGCCACGGAGGCGAAGATCCTGCTGTGCTACCCCTGCGTCCTCGCTGACAAACTACACACCTTACGTGCATCAAGCTATGTAGATATAGGCCTATCAATTAGCCAGTGACGTAAGTCAACCGATTAACGTTTGATGTTACATGCATCCAGGGTCATCAACAGGATTTCCAAGTCATAATGCTAGTAAATGTTTGGGCTCCTAGTAAATCGATTCCAATTATTTCAAATTTTATCATTTTCAATGTGTAGATTAAATGGCAATAATTTTGTATTTAAGTTAAGATAAATAGTAAAACAAGAAATACTTAAAAAAACCCAATTAACCTTGGGATCCTTTTGGCCCTGGGCCCCTATGTATTTGCCATCCTGTCCTCCTTTTTCGGCGACTCCATGGCAATCATAATAATGTTCACACAACATATCTACATAAGTCCCCCGATCGTACACTTAATTATGCAGGCAGCCCCCTTTATTCTGCAAGTTTTGCAAAGACACTAAATCGATATATCACAGACAAAATGAGTTTTATCAAAAATGGGACTAAAAAACCAAGAAAACCCCTGGTACTGACAACGCTACAGTGCGCATTGGCAACTGGCAGGAAAACACAAATTTTTACAGTGATTAGAAAGTTTTTAGTTGAGAGAATTGAGACATTGTAGATATAAAGTTGAAAGAAGCCTACCATAATACCAAGTGCTGCAGATGTTGTGCAAGTTCCGCAGTACCAATTTCTGCCTCAAATGTCAAGTCCCTGAAATTGTTATGGTAAAATGTAAAGTAAAGAAGAAAAAAGTTATGAACTTACTAGAAAAAATAGATTCCCAAGTTGATTTTAATTTTGAATCAGTAAATGTACAAATAAGTTTTGACATTTGTGTGAATACCAATATCATTAATCCCTATATTTAGTTACCTATCGATTTAGTGTGTAATATTGTATAACATAGGTTGTTAATTTATGTGATACATCATAAGTGTCATAATTGCCTTACACGTACTATAGCATTTCCTACTTAGGAGGCCTGCAAATTTTATGTTTTTCTATTTATCTAATCAGAAATAATATAACTGTTCAAATTATATTTATGAATATTTTACATTATCAAAATGTGACACTTGTATACACTGCTTGCCTTTCATGTTCATTAGTAAACTTCTCTTGCAAAGTAGAACTATAGTAAAAATTTTCATATTTTTGTTTACAGACATATGTATTTATACTGGCCAGGCATCTTTTCCATTAAATTAAATATCTCACCACCATTCCCGTGGAAGGAAATGTAATACTTGTCACTGGTCCAAATGATCAGGTGTATAAACCAACGACAATACAAAAATTTGTATTTGTGTACCTTCTTTTCGTTAATAGCTATGCATGCTCCACATTTTATAGGAATGGAAGCGGAGCCATAGTAAGCCTTTGTTTGTGAAACCTAACAGAAGACATAGCAAACCAGCACAGCGCTGCACAATTAGCGTAGCTACATGTGTAAATCCACCTTCTGTTTAAAAACATAAGCTACAGCATGTATCAGCAAAGACCCATTGTTTCCTGAAAATTTTTTTTTGTAGAAACCACCAAAAGAGGCTGCCAGAATGATGGGGATAACAAGAGGAGTGAAACTGTTGCTACCAGACCTGCTGGCAATCGGTCTCCGCAGTTTAAAACTGGGTTCAAATATTTTCCCAACAAATGCAAATGAGTAATTTTTTCGATCTTGTGAAATTTGATAATTTAGCCAAAGATAAGCCGTTAAACGTATTTTTCGTCAGTCCGTTAATTCCACACACACCAGTTAAGATGTTGAGATGATTTATCCCACAAAATAATGCTTACATTAATATCTAAGAAATACTTTTATAATTTTTCTAAATTCCAACTCACAAGCCAATAAAAAAATGTGTTTCCAATTACTCATCTCTGTCTCCTAAACTAGTTGAAATATAAGAGATGATTTTCGTTTGATACAAAGTTTACGTAAATATCTAAAAAGTGATTCCAGGACTCTTAAATTCAACTTTCAAAGCCGTCAAAAATATTTTATGTGTTTCCAATTATTCATATGTATCTTTTAAACCCGTTGAGATATCAAGATGATTTTTTTGATTAGAATAAGGCTTATGTAAATATCTACAAATTCAAATTCACGATTTTACTATATTAGAATGTCATATGAGCATACAGTTGGCCTACGAGGCTTGTTTATGATCAATATAAAGGTTTTGCGAATCTGGCCAGTGTTTTTGGTATTTTGCAGTCCGAATCCTATTTGAATATTTACTTTACGGCGTTCAAGTGGGGAAAAAATCATAATTTTATATTTGAATGAAACTGAGTCAGTTTTGTAGATGTTACTTGGAGTACATATTACCTCTTATAAGAAAAATTTAGTTCAGCCTGTTTTCCCATAACAGTATTTCAAAGAAATCAGATATTATTCCATTTCTCTAAGAGTTCACACATTAAGTTAATTAAGTAACTTTCTATTAAATTCTTTCTAATTGGTCATTTACTTACTCCCAGTTATAATAATACTTGTCCATATATAATTCCTCAAAATCTTTAAAATAAATAGTTGGCAAGTCAGTTTAGTATTTTCTATCTACAGTTAACTCTGGCTCTTCTGAAGATGTCATTAGAAGTGCACCTCAGTGGGTGGAAATAAATTCTCACGTATTACCACCAAATTCACGAAGCTTTCCTGTTACAGGTAACGATAGTGTTAATTTAGAGCATGATCCAGAACAAGATGGAACTCAATATATAAATTGTTTCATGTGACGAAATAGTGGATATTATTGTTGCAGAGAAAAAAGGTATGATAGAGAAAAAGACATTAGTCACTGGAAAGACATAACTAGGGATAAAATACGCAGCCTTTTGACAATTGTGTAGCTTCAGAGTATTGTGAAAAAACTGACCTATCAGCTGTGCCGGTCGAAAAATAGAATTATTGCAACATCAATTTTTTCCCAAGTTCTTAATTATACTATGTTTTTACTGTTACAGAAGTGTCTTCATTTTACAGACAACAACCACCAACAACCAAAATTCAACAAAATTTGGCTAGTTTTACAACATTTAAATGAGAAGTTCTGTAGTGCTTGCACTCCAGAAAGAGATGTTACGATTGACGAAATTTTAATGTTATGCAAATGTAGACTTGGATGGATACAGTACTTACCTTTGAAAAGAGCAAGTTTTGGGATTAAAAAATTCATGATTTGTGTGTCGCTGAGTGTTATCTGTGGTCTCTCATCATCTACACGGAGAAAGGAACATCTTTTGATAAAGATTATGAAGACATGCTACAGTCAAGACAAATTTTATTGACATTGATGAAGCCACTATTGAATCAAGGCAACTACATAACAATAGAAAACTGTTACACTTCTCCATAACTGGCAGACTGGCTTGTTTCACAACGGACTGACGTTAATGGCACGGTGTGGTAATCAAGACAAAACATACCACCTTCCTTTCATAATAAGAAACTGAAAAAAAAGAAATTAAGTTGCTTATCAGAGAGGAAAGGTATCTGCAATACAATGGAAAGATATAAAATATGTATGCATGCTAATGTCCATTCACACTACTGAGATGAAAACACATAAGAAAAGCACTGACAAGACAAAGCAAACAGTGGTTGCAAATTCAATAAAACAATGGGAGGAGTTAACGGGATTAATAAACACGTAGCAGAAAACCCTGTGCCATTTTAAAAAGGAAAGAAGTATAAAATAAATATTTATTTTTAACTTCTGGAACTAGCACTGTGGAATGAATTTATTTTGTACAAGAAGACAGAAAGGTCAAAGGAATACTATTGATTTCCAGCCTCAACTTATACAAACAATGTTCAAAAAATACAAAAACAATGACACAACTCCTAAAGCAGCAGGTCGTCCAAATGCAATCACTAACCCCTTGCGATGGATTGGCAGGCATTTCCCCTCCATCCTACCACCTACCCAAAAGAAGTAACATCCTACAAAACTATGTGGCATGTGCAGTCATGTACGTGACTCCAAAGGGTAAAAGGCAAGAAGGGAGTCCAGGTACTACTGCGAAGGCTGTGTAGTTGCTCTGCTGTGCATAGTTCCTTACTTCGAAGCATATCACACAGTGACAAATATTTAAAAACTTACACAAATTGTCAGTTTGTTACAGTGAAATTAAAAATTACTCATAATTATTTTTTCATGTTTTGTGTGTCATTACTTTAATAATTTTACATATTTTTTTTATGAAACAGTGATTTGTATTATGTATAGCAACAGAGTTTGTAAAGTTTTTGTACAATACATTCATTTGAAACTCTTTGGAAAAGAACAGGTACCGGCTCATTATTTGAAGACAGTTACCTAAACATAATAGACTATAAAAGAAAACTTACCATAAAGAAATCTAAGGATATAAGTATTATCTCTAAATTTTTACTGACCCTATGTTTTATAAGTTATAAAATAAGAAATGTATTTGAACTACTTTTCAAATGTGAGGTGTAATGCAGGGGTGCTGAGTGTAATGTTGTGTTGTGAAATTGTATGCAGTATGTAAATTTTTTTGTAAAATCTTCAGTTTACTAGATACCAGCATGCACACAAATAGTATTACAAATTTTTTGATAGTAAGTTATCTCTTTCATATGTCAATTTGCTTCATGGCTGGATTTCAGGGTAAATTTCTTACTATCAGAAATGTGAGTTTCACAATGTAGTTATAAGTAGTTCTAACAAAACTTTATATTCAAATACTTATGTAAATTTTATTTGGCTATCTATTTCTAATCAGGGGAAAGTCAGTAAACTAACAAAAACTTATTCATTGTTGAACGATTCTTGCTAAGGTTCACGTCAGTAACAACATTACTGTAAGTCCTTGATTAATGTTGGAGTTAGGTTCCTGAAAACAGAGATGCAAATTGAAATGTCTTAAATTGAGTCCACCCAGTCCCGTCCACAGTATGGAGCCAAACCTGTTTGAAACATAAGAATGTTAACTCAGTTGCACATGAATGCATTAATGAGATACTGCAAGAATGGATTATGATTATTATTCTGAATCGATGACTACTCAAATTTATCAATGGGTACTCAAACATAAGAGATGTTAATCCAAGATAAAAACAGAAGAATTACTGTGTACATAATTTGTACTGAAATCAGTAAAAAAATTGAACAATTTACCTAAATGAATACATTCTGGGATTTAAATATATGTTTATTAACAACATGCTTTACAGATGTTTTAAGTGTATTAATGTGTTTATTTTCTAGAGACATTGGTTGGTATTAGTTAAAGTAATAAAAAAATAAAAAATTGTTGACATAAATTTTGTAAATTGATGATTAAGCAAAGGGGTTACAATAAAAATCTTAGTTTTATGTAAAACAATATATAGCATTGATGTTAATGTTTGCTAACCTGATATAAATCATTAAAATATGTGGCAGAAGTAACTGATATGAAATTTACAGCGACAGTAATGTAGATTAAAGAGTGAATTTAAAGAGTAGTACACACATTACTTTAGAAAATAAGACAGTACTCACTTTTGCAGGCATTTACTAATTTTCCAATTGCTGGTTTCCATGGTAGGTCACTATAAAAGTCCTCACACATTTCACAATTAAGGCCTTTTGTATTGTGAGTGCACTCACATCTGCCATGGACCATGTCCGGTCTTGGCTCAACATTTGGTAGTGGTAAGCATCGTGATGCATGACCATAGCAAGAGCAAGAACCTCGAACGATCATATGGTTGACAGCATAGTAATATTTTTCCTACAAATGTATAACAATTCCTGTGTTACTATTATGAGCATAAGTCAGTACAGAAATTATATATGTAAACACACATACACATATTACAACATGGGTAACACTGAACCACTCAAAATGTTTTATTTTTAGGATCTTAGAGTACGAAACTAGTAGCTATATTAAGTACTAAATATAAATGTTTTGTCATTCTACAGTGGATCATTTTTTTTACACTTCTTAAGAGACCTGGTAAATTGGTTTTAAAATGTCGGAAAATGTATCGACTGGGAAAATTCCAACATAAAAGCAGAAAATGAGACCACAAAAGGTACATGTAAAATGAGGGAAAATGTAAAACAAGAGGTGTAAAAAAGGTGTTCTACTATACATAATTCTTGTGAGCCATAAAATATAAATTTTAAGTGACACAAAGTCACCCTTAGCTGTCACAGAGCAACCCCGGTTTACATTGTTCATATATATGTTTATATGTACATGCATGCATGCACGGACACATGCACTCACATTCACATACACACACAGTAATTCCTCCGTATTTGCAAACTCAGTATTTACGAATTCAATTATTTACATGAAAATTATTATAACCATTTATTTAATACTCATGAGTGAAACATTCACATATTTGCAAATGCAATCTTACAGTTTTCGCCCTTCCTTAGTGCGAATGTGAACACGCGCACACATATCATACTGTTTACTGTTGCACATGTTGTACATCATAAAGCTTATCGTCGCTGCTACCTACTCATAAGTATTATATCAATATATGATATATCAAAACTGCTGCAACACACTGAATTATAGAAAACTATACAAAAGTTATTGATGAAGCTGATGTGGTAGTTAAATATATTGTGCACTTGGCTAAGGAGATTGGTGTTGAAGATTTTGAGGATATGAGAGTAGAAGAAACTGAAGACATTATTAATGTAAACAACATATATAACAACAAATAAGTTGCATAAGCTAGTTAATTACAGTAGTGAAAGCAATGATGAGGAAGTGATCAGGTCTCTGAAGTGAAGATATTTAATTCCACTAAGCTTTCAGAACTATTAGGTGATTCTGAAAGCCTATACAAAAGGTTTCTAGAATGTGATAGCAGTTTAAAACAAAGTTTTAAATGCACAAGATCAGTTGAGGCTGCACTGCTTCCTCATGTCGAGGTTATGAAAGATTTCAAACACCAGGCTACACAGAACTGTGACACAATTTTACTAGTTCTAAGCCAGTTTAAAATGCTTGGTCGCAACCAGGATGCTCACGTGATAAGTAGCCAGAGTTGGCAGACAGCAGAATCGATGACCCAATGAGTGTTGAGGAAATGGACAGGTAGGACGAGGAGGATATGTAATATCTGCCCTTCTCTTACACCCAGTAACACTAGCCTTGAGGTACCGTACTTTAAAATTATAACATTTTTCTCATAATGAAAACAACTGTTTACAAAGTATAATGTGAACGTATTTAATCTGTATCGTTAGTCATATAATCATGAGTTACACATAAATATAAATATTTTAAAAAATATTCATCAAAAATCAGGTGAAATAAGAATCTGGAAAACTAACCTTATTTTTGCCATATGTTCCTGGTCTCGGTATTTGAGATTTAATTATTCACCAGGATTTTCAAGGAACCTAACCGTTGTGAATATGGAGGGATTACTAGTTTAAAATTATTTTGTCAAAATATCAAAAAATATTTAGAGTTAAATATCAACTATGTGACTAGTTTTAAGTATTTTTGGTGATCTTTCAACTGTATGAATTTCAGTGACATGCTTTTAAGCAACTGCATCATCAGCTGCAATTACCTGAGAGCACGGAAAATTTACATGATTATTTCTTGGTGAAAGTGGCACTTCTTGCTTACACACCAGGTGTTGAATTATTTTGACAGCAACAGTTTTGCGCAAATTTCTGGTAAACAGTTCATTCTAGGAGCTTACAACAAGAGGACCTTATCTGTTACTACCGAGCGAGGTAGTGCAACGGTAACACATTGGACTCGCATTCGTGAGGACTCTGTTTTCATGATTTCTATTTTCTGTGGTTTCCGGAAATTATTCCACGTGAACGCTGGGATCGTCCTTTAACGAAGGCCATGGTTGACTCTTCTCCTACTTCCTGTCATTGTTCAAAGTCGTGTATCACCATCTCTAATGATCTCACTGTCGACGAGACGTAAAGTGCACTTACCTTGTATTTTCTGTTTGTAACAATACATACTGATTGGATTTTTAAGGCTGAAACTTGTACAGGTCAAAGATCACAATAATATTTAAAAGCAGCCACAGAACTATAATTTAACTCCAAACCTTTCTTTATGTTTGAATGAAATAAAATTTTTAAATTAAGGACTTATACCGCCTTTAGTATTAACTTGCCTTGAAAGTTTTCTATACAACTTCTGCACACTTTTCTTACCCTCTTGGACAGAGGACTACTCATTTCCTTACCTATGGGATATCTAGAATCAAATGTATTATAAACACACCACACAAAACCTGGCCTAAATTAGAGACAAAAATGTCAGTGGCAAAACGTTGTAAGGTGATAATTATATATGCACAATGTGGCAACACAGCATTGCAGTTAGCCTGCTCTTGCACTTCACAGATATCTTACTTATCGTACTACTACTATTCTGGCCTACATATTATGAGTGCAGGTTAAAATCCCAAGCAGTCCAAGTATGATTCTAGGTTTACATGATACAGTAGAGCACCGCTCAACCGTAAGTCCCACAAACGGGACTCCCAATATCCGGAACTAATTTTCCAAAAAAACAAAAAAAATTATTAAAACATTCCAAAACATCTCAATAACATTTCCCCGCGGCAACAAGGCCATTACAGCGCGGCAACGAGGCCGTTTCTGCTTGCGCCAGACTGTGCATTCCTTCTAGCCACGTGCCCACGCCTGTCGGACAGCCAGTCTTTCCTGCACATTGCGTCAATATGAAGTTGCTTTTCGCTTTGGACGTTAATTATTATAAAAGTGTTTATGTTATAAATAGTTTCACTGTTTCACTATGTTAAGTAAACTGAAAATTCTGGGTTCTTGTGACACAGCTAAACGGTAAAGAAGACAGACATGTTAAAAAAATTGGAAGGCGGAAATTCTGTCAAGTCGATGTGCACATTTTATGGTGTAGGAGTGTCCACAGTTCATAACATAAAAAAGCAAAAGGACGAACTGTGCAAATTTTATGTTGACAGTGAATACAAAGCCAGAATGGAGATTCGAAAAACACTTTGCCCAAGCAAAAGTTGCGAATTGGATGACGCTTTGATGAAATGGTTCCGACAAAGGAGAAGCGAGGGACTAAGCATTTCTTGACCTATGCTTACTGAGCAAGCTAAAATTTTTCATGCTGAACTTAAACTTGATTATGAATGTGATTTTTCTTTAGGGTGGTTACACACGTTTAAGAAAAGGCACGGAATTTCTCTGTATGCACTAAGTGGTGAGAAACATTCTGCAGACACAGAAGCAGCAGAAAAGTATGTCCTTGAGTTCGCCCAGCTTTTGTCGGATGAAAAACTAACACCAGAGCAGGTGTATAATGAAATTGCAGAACTGCAAGAAAATAACATTGAGGAATAGTTCTCTGTTGACTGTGAAGTTCCCTTCATGCATAATTATACAGACGAAGAGATTGTGGAAATGGTCACGACCAAGAATAAAGAAGACGAGAAAGAAAGTGAAGATTCCAATGTAGACGATAGCGGGGCTTGAGCAGCGAAGCTACATAAGTGAACAGCAGTTAATGAGCCTGCACCTACTAAAAAAATTTAAGTAGAGAAGTCAAAGCAAACAAAGCAAACTCGCATCGCAGATATGTTTGAAGATCTTATCATGTCCGGTCACCAGTGCCATAAACAAACAGCGTGATAATGAAACAGCCGGTCCGAGTAGTACACCCACTCCCACTACACACACTGACACAAGTAATAGTGAGTAACATTTACTTCTAATGTGTGCTGCATTCAGTTTTTAGACAATAATTTAGTGACTTTAATGTATGGTTGAACAGTCTACATTTACGTGAAAGTATTTCTCCAACTTTATGTTTGTAAACTATACACTATAAAGTGTTATTCTTACGAATGTAAAATGTTAACTGTGCGTGGCAGTGACTATACACTCTCCAGGAAGTGTGAATCAATAGCGTGTCAACGCAAAAGTAAAAGAACACCGCAGCTGTAGTCCCACTACCTACCTCTTCTCAGGACTCTTCACTTATGCACGCATGCACCCACACACAGTGATAAGAAAAACACCCACCTCCCGTCCGCCAGCTTGCTTGAATGAAGGTCATTCAACCGGCCCGGAGTTTTACGACCTGGTACAGTCCCGGCATGTTTAAAAAACAGTACGTATGTTGATCTGTATATTTTTTTTTGTTGTATGGTTTTATAACATGTAATGGCTTTTTCCCTTGCCTGCCTACCGCAACTTCCCTTAACCGGAATTTTCTCATAACTGGAATAGACTTCCCCTCCGATGATTCCGGTTGAGGGGTGCTCTATTGTACTACATACACAAAAGAATATCTGGATAATACTGGCTATACACACACCTGTACAAGATATATGACCAATTAAAACAGGTACTCACCTGAATTTCTTGTGTGTAGTCAAGAAGGTCATCACCCAAAGTATGAAGCTTAGTAAAGTTAATCCGTAAATTTGTCATTTTTAATAAGTTTTGGACTTCTTGAGAATAAGGGTCATTTATTGGTAAGTTAGGTGGTAAAACTCTAAATATAATCTGAAAAAAAAAAATCAACAAATACAGCATGAAGACAAATTATTAAAACCAATAAATTAACACCATTACTACTCTCAGTATAAGTTACACACAATTTTGTACTATGTCACAATACTGCAGTCTAACATTTGAAAAATTAATAAATGGTATAATTTATATACATTGATTTATCATTTTAAAATGAGCTTTAATTTTCAATGGGATCAGCTGTGGTACCAATTTGCAAGCCCGCAACAAAGCATACATACCAGCCATCAGCCATCTCATTGATCTATTGCTGCGATGTTCCTGCAGTCAGATACATAGTCACTGAATAGTTCCAAATAAAAGAAGTTCGGGACATAGTGAGCGCTCTTGAAAGCCCTGGTTAATTTACATTTTCAGCCAGTTTGTATCATTTCTTGGCTGTAAACATAAACACTGCCAAGTGCTTTTGTTTACATAGGCCAGTACAAGGTTCACATCAATATTAAGCTTCTCAGAAAACTGTTATTTACTATATTATATATAGCGTTAGCAACAAATACCTGTGAGTTAATGTCTACATAACATAGGTTTCTCTACATCAGCAGTTTAATGGTTGCACTTAATTTATCCTCACTGGAATAGTAACTCACAAGTACATGCCAAAAAATTTTGCAAGCAAGATGAGTATAAAAATTTAGCTCCTCAATAAGAGACAAAATTTTGTAAAACTGATAAAATTATGAAAACTGTTCGCAAAATGTTTAAGAATTATGTACACAACATCTCTACAAATGTTTAATTTACAAATTGGGGTGATACTATGCTCGGACACCACGCCCTGGTTCGAACCCCCGAAGATTATTTGTGTTTGGACTCTCGACTCAGCCACTATTTATTGTACTACACCCTGTGAATAACTTCTGTGCCCATTGGAACTTGAATTTTCATCAACTGCACCCTCATGTTTGTGATGTGCCCTGTTTAGTGGGCTCGCGCCACCACGTCAGTCTTCGTGGATGTTCGGGTCCTGACGCTTATCTTCATCGCCTCCCTCTTCTAGTCCTTCTTCCCTCCCTACTTCCCCTCCTCAGCCTGGCTTCCTGCTGTCGTGTGCTCCGACACTCTGAGTCCTGTGCCCGCCGAGCAAGGTTCCCTGCCACTCGTTACCTCAACACACCGTTTGCGTTTGTATGTTAGGTAAGTTTAACTTCTTTTGTATATGGCCGTGCCATCCGTCGTTTTCTTCGGTTTGGTAAACCACGTGTATACACTAGTTTGATTTTGCTTGTTATTATTTCCGTTTCCTTTAGCTTTCTTTGTTCATTTTGCAATCCCTCTCTTTTACAATTTATTATTTGTCGGCTGAGCGTCAATGTGGCAAGTGGGTCAGAGTCGGAGTTTTGGCAATTGTGTTTTCTAATTGTACTAACGAACCCTCGCTGCAGGTTCCTGTGAATAATAATGTTGAATTGCGTTTTTTGTACTGTACCTTTTCGGCTAGTACCCATATACCTGTAAAATAAGATTGGTAATTAATTTGACATCATGAATTAGCGTGTTTTGTGCCTTCATAGAGTAGATGTACACCTCACCCTGTGTTGTCTACTATGTGTTGTGAATAATTGTTGGCCATGGAGTCACAGCCCTTGCTCAACTTTGCCTGTTTTAGTTGGACAGGACTTGTCGCTTACATGTCAACTGTTTCTGAGATTGAGATAATTTGAATTTTTGATATTAGAATTTTATTGTGCTTACCCTTTGTTTTAAGGTAGTCACTTATATTACACACTTAGTGTTATGCTCATACAATAAAATGGCATATAATACACACTATCATTATTATGAAGCACATAAATAAATGTGTGTCCATTTGGTCCACATATTCAAATTCTAAACACAAATCTGCCACTAAAAAACAAAAGGTACATTCATGCTCCTTAGTCAAGATCTGTTGTGGACTTGTAATCTTAATACTCACTAGCATAAATATTGGGCATTAGTAAACACTTTTAGAAGAAAAAAAATGCTGTTCCTTTACGGATTTACTCCCAAATATTTAAGCAATCAAGCTTAAAACACAACACTTCACACAATATTATTACTTTAAATAATTCGCTTTTAATTTCTTGTGTGCGTGAAATGAAACCATTCTGATTGCACTAAACACTCTCAGTGTGCTATATGTCCCAACCATCCAGGCTGGACGCCACATTGTGGACATGTTTTCGACTGCACAGTTTCAAGCCTCCCACCAGCGCCTCCCCTTCCTTCCCACTTCTCTCGCGCTCCGTGCTGCGTGCGCAACTTTTCCTCCCCTCATCCGCCGCTTCCTTCATGCCGGCCAATGGCCAGACGGCCAGTTGTGATTGCAGCTCGGGCCGAGCCCCACCTTCTCCATTGATTCGGCAGAACATGGAAAGAAGATCATTATATGAACTTTGGCTTTTCTCTTCCTTTCTTGCCCGGTTCAATTTCTCGTTCAGTGACTTTAATTAATGTTGTGTAACATTGTATTTGCAAGGGATCAATATAATGGTGCTATCAGAAACTGGTGTTTTTCTGACCCTTGGGTCTCGTAACGGAAATCCCGCCTTCCCCTAGCCCGTTGATACTCCCTGAGTGCTACGATGTTTTGGTTTAGTGTGGGGTTGAAGTCGCTAGCGCCCTACCGCCACAAAGCTGCGTGACTCTGCCTTGGGTTCGAGTCTCGGGAAGGGGAACGTTAGTGCTGGATTTTCAGTGTGGGACTTGAGTTAGAATAGTGCATGATGTTTCTCGACGTTATGGCAGATCGGAAGACCAAGTTTGTTGCTCGTATGGGCTAACTAGAGTTGACACAGTATCTTAACAAAGCAGGAGTAGAATTTCGGCCTGAAGAAACGTTCACTGAATTGAGATTAAAAGCAATGGCTTACATCAGTAATCTAATGGGATTCGGCATTGCTGCCTTTGATGGGGGCGCAGTCTACCTGGTAAGGTATGATGCTCCTTGTGCCTAGACTAACAGTTATTGAGCCACGAACAGTTCTAGACTTCTTTGTGGAGGTGGATCAACTGCATGCGACTCAGTTAGTAAGTAGACTCATTTTTCAACAGTAATTGTTGCCTCTGGTAACTGGGCTGGCATTGTATGTTTTGAGCAATGTGATATCAAGTGTAGGGTGTTACAAGAACTTCAAAGAACAACTAATTGAGTCTGTTGGGTCTTCCGGAGCGTGGAAATCGGTGAAGGTAGACTCGGTCAATCAATTTCAGAGGGTAGGAGAATCTGTTCCTTCATTTGTCCAGAGTGTAACTACGCCCGAGCGCATAATTTGACTCGTGATGAGTCAAAGGTAATTAATGGCGTTTTGGACCATTTAAGGCCAGAGATGAAGGCTTTGCGTAACTTGTTTCCGCGACCGGCAACACTACGCGAGTTGCACCGATTAGCAGTGGAATTACAGCGAGAAATAGATTTGAATGAGGAATACTGTCATGGTATAGATACAGTTAAGGCTGGTGCTGCGGAGAAAAGGAAAGGGGTAGTCTGGAGGTCCGTAATTGGACGAGTGAAGGATCGACCCTTGGCCGCCATAATCGGAGGCCCGAAAGTGGTAGTTCGGGGACTGTAAGGACAGAAATAGGTCCAAGTGAGTAGGGTCATAGTCAGTGCAGTAATGGTACCAAATTAGGGCACAGTGCTGAGAGTTGTGAAGAAGCACATGCTGCGAAGGTCAAATGTGGCTGTTTTAGGTGCGGTAAAGTGGGACATTACCGAATCACGTGAGGTTCAGGAAACCAAGGTGACAGCATAATGGGCCAAGAAGGGGAATTATTAAGGAGTGTTAAGGTAATGTAGAATGGGGCTGTGAATCCCGTTTAGGCTTGGCTGATACACGTTCATCCTATTTGTTAGTGAAATCATCTTTCTTGGCAAATTTGAAGGACTGTAAACCCTCGGTGGTAAAGGTGGAATTGCAAAATACTACTGTTTGGGCCTATTTAGCAGACGAGTGTGTCATTACGTGTAATCACATCGGGCATTTACATGTGAAAATTCGGATATTTTTGTGGACATGGAAGTTCTGGATTTTCGACTATCTAATTGCCGAAATCATGTTGGGATTAGACTATTTGGGTGAAAAGCAAGCTGTTATTGACATTAGAAAGGAAGAACTTTATTTTGCCATTGCGCCTGAAGTAAAGCTGCACCTTAAAGAGCATAGAAGGAGCATGACTGTTAGCAAAGGGTTGGGTGTTATGTCAAGTGAAGATGTGCGTGGTCAGATGGAGGAGGTAGTGCATGATTATGCTGACATCATAACTCCTGAAATTGGACGTTGCGACATGTTACCGTATAGATTCACTGTCACTAGTGATACGCCCGTGCATCAGGGGCATTTTATTATCCACCACCTAAATTGCACATATTTCAGGGTATTGCTGACAAATTGTTGAAGGCTGGGGTGATCTCGCCTTCTAAGTCAAACTACGTGTGCCCTGCGATTTTGGTCATGAAAGAGAATGGTAGGGACTACAATTCAGTAACAAATATGATGGCTGTGAATAAATTGATTTCAATGGTCCTATTTTCAATACCGACCGTGGAAGTCACTTTGCAACATTTAGAGAAGGTGATGGTTTTTTTCTTTGTTAGATTTGAACCATAGCTTCCACCAATGTTTGGTGCATCCTGATAGTTGAAAATATATGGCCTTTTAGACCCATTTGGGCTCAGTATTAATTTAATTGGGTTCCGATGGGTGCTTGTTTTGGTACTGAAACTTTGTCATGCGTGATTGATCATGTTTTGTCTGACCTTAAATTCAAGTTCATGTTTAATTACATTGACAACATTGTGCTATATAGTGAGTCCATGGATGAAAATGTGGAACATTTTCGGGAGGTGCTTCAGCGTTTGCGACAGACAACCATGATTGACAATTAACCCTTCCAAGGTTACCTGGTGTTCCGATTCTGTGCGGTTCTTGGGATACATTACAGCTAACGGGAAGTTATTTATGGATCTGGCGAAAGTGGAGCCGAGTGTTAACTTTCCGCATCCTATTTTCCTTAAGGATGATTCTAAACTTGTGGGTATGATGGATTATTATTCACGTTTTATTCCCCAGTTCATGGAAATCATATCCCCTTTAAATATGTTAATGTGGCATGGTCAGCCATTTGTTTGGGGTGATGACCAGGAACGGGCCTTCAAGCGATTAAAGGCAGAGTTAGCCACTAGTCAAATTTTGAATTTAGCAGATTTTTAAGCCCGGTTTGTACTTAATGTGGATGCATAGTCGGAAGTTCTAGGGGCAGCTTTGGGTTAGATGTAGAAAGAGGGGCTGTGGTGCCGGTGGCTTTCGCGAGTCGGATATTGACCAATGGTGAGTGGAAGTTAAGCGCATATGAGAAAGAGTCACTTGCGTGCGTATATGGGACGACGCATTTAGCCGATTATCTTGATACTGTCGAGTTTGACCTGTACTCCAACAACCAGGCTATCACTTAGTGGCTGTCCCACTCATAGGAATTTGGGAAATTAGGGCGTTGGGTCTATCGCCTGACCCGATTTCGATTTCAGGTTTGTCATATCCCAGGGAAGGATAATGTCATCGCTGATGCACTATCCAGATTGTTTACAGTAGAAGATTTTGAACCAAATATTGATGTTCCTGTTGCACCGTGTGGGGTCTTTGCAAGCGCTCCTAGTTTTTATTTGGGACTGAGAGCTGCTCAATAACGCGATGAGGAATGTAGGCAATGGGAAAGTCGGATTGCTAGGGAGAGACAATACCATTTGCCATGAGGGACGGGTT
Organism: Medauroidea extradentata; assembly: GCA_003012365.1. Classification (NCBI taxonomy): domain Eukaryota; kingdom Metazoa; phylum Arthropoda; class Insecta; order Phasmatodea; family Phasmatidae; genus Medauroidea; species Medauroidea extradentata. The sequence goes on along the minus strand of PNEQ01099531.1, from coordinate 35,237 downwards.
ATTGCATTTTGTGGGCCAGAGTAATCATCAGAACCTTTCAGTAGTTCCTGAAGTTTTCCGTGCTGATGTGTTGACGTACTTTAATTGGTCAGCCTTTGGCGCCCATTTAGGATGTGAGCGGACTTATAAGAAAATAGCATCTAGATATTATTGGGTTGGCTTAAGAAGGATGTAAAAATTTTTTGTGACTAAATGTCAGGATTACCTTAAAGCAAAACCCCCCTCATAATTCCGTGTGGGGCTGTACTCCCTTCAGGATGTGTCGTTTGTATGGGAAAAAGTTCATATTGATGTGTTTGGATCGCTGGTTCATTCTAGAAGGCAGAATTTGTGCAATTTTATCTTGTTGTATGTCTTTTCAAAGTTTGTGTTCCATCTTCCTATGAGAAACATGACGAAAAAAATCTATTGTCAGGCATCTGACGGAGAAGGTTTGGAGTGTGGTGGGAGCTCCCGTTAACCTGGTGAACGATAATGCCGCCTATTTTGGCTCAAAGGAATTCAAAAATATGTGTCATCATTGGGCCCAACACTATACGAGCAGTCTGTATTGCCCATGTGGTAATACAGTAGAACGCTTCAATCGTAATCTAAAGATAGCACTGACTGCTTTGTATGATGCAGATAATGCGGACTGGAATGAGGATCTGGACTTGGTTACTCTCTGGTTCAACTCGTATTGTTGTGATATTGCCTGACAAGCCGGACAGCGAGATGTCCGAGTGGCAATCAGGCCAGCGTTGGGAAACCACGGAAGACAGCAACTCACCTCAACCCCCTCGTAGTGACGCAATAGTGAGGACAAGCATGCCGATATTTGGCACTGTTACCTAGTAAACGAGGTTTGTCATCGGTCTGTTGTCCACCAGCACTCATCAGATCAACAACAGTCCAGTTCTCCGCCAGGACTTGGGGGTCGAGTCACGGCGGGTGAGTGCTCGTCGTCGATGCTGTCTCATCAATCCAGCTTTCAGTAAGGTTGTCAGATATAATTATGTGCCAGCAACACTCGTCTTAACATAATATATTAATATTCAGTAATATTGCGCTCCACTACTAAATTAATATAATAATTTGTAACGTCTTTGAACTCAGAGTATCTGCAATTGTAGTAGAGTAAATGCCCGTTTAACCATAACTGTCTTAAAGTCATTTTGCTGGGCATTCGGTAGATTCGAAACGGCAGGTTCAGGCACGGGTTAACGCCAGTAGATCTCCAGTTAATTTTGCTGTAGGAGATATTGTGTATTGCCGTCCCTACGCCAGGCATCGAAGTCATCTGCAACCACTAGTAAATTGCAGCCACCCTACATAGGATGGTTGAGAGTTAATAAATTGTTGGGATCTAATTCGTTGTTATTGCAAGATCCTGTTTCAGGCAAAACCGTTTGTAAGGACAATATCAGTGAGGATGTCAAAGGGCGAGGATGCCTTATTTCATTCCTTGTTGCCGCCCCAATGGAGAGGCAGGTGTAGGTTGGCTTTGTGGTGTTTGTGTAGTGGTAGTATGTTTTGTCGTATGCTCGTATTTCATGTGTAGTTGCCAGCGTGGTTTGTTAATGTTGTCGTCAGCATTGTTGGTGTGTTTAGGTAGGCTCGCATAGATTAGATTAGTGTAGGGTAGTGTAAGTTAATAGTATTAACTAACACGGTGCGATTGTGAGTGAAAATGGTGTGTGATAGTTCAAGTTACTAAAGATGTTCTAGCATAATTGTAATAAGATTGGTACTTCAAGTTTCAAAAGATTGTACAGCTGGTACAGTTGATAGCGTGCATGCGAGGTGACTTTGTGTATCTTGATTAGGGTTAAGATCATTATAATCCATCTGGATGTGTAATGTATATGACTACGCTTGTTAGTGGATAATTATTGGCCATTCATTTAAACATGTTTGTTTTTTGAAATGATTTGTATGCTTTAATATGATGCAAGTCTTTATGATCAAGAGGAAAGGGGTATGTAATGTGAGGTAAAGGTTGTTGTGTGGGTGACGACCTGATCATATGATTGTTAAATGTATAGTGCATCCACTGGTACCTTTGTGATTTATTATTAAAATGGGTATTCCATATACATATGGTGTTTTGAACGAGTGTATCAAATTATTTGTAGCAATATTTTTGTGGAGTGTCCGACATGCTAATGTTGATGTTGAGCGCCTGTGTAACGTATTGACTTGTGAGTGTGTTTGGTTGCATGTCATCTGACCTCGTCCTGGTTCCTGGAGAGCGCTGGACTCATTTGGGGCGAAAAGTCGACCTAGATGGCTTGGTGCGCCGTGCGGCGTACGGCAGTCTTGATGTTGAGGCGTTGCCCTCCGAGGTTGGCATCCACTGTTGCGGCTTTGGAGATAGCCATCTGGTTGGTGGACCTCCCCTCCTGATCTGATAGACACTGAGTGGTCTGTAATTCTGACCTTCAAGAAGATCGAAGACTCAAGAGGGGGGAGTTGTATCTTATGTCCCAACCATCCAGGCTGGATGCCATATTGTGGACATGTTTTCGACTGCACAGTTTCAAGCCTCCTGCCAGCGCTTCCCCTTCTCTTGCGCTCCGCGTAGCGTGCGCAACTTCCCTTTCTCTCCTCCGTCGCTTCCTTCAAGCCGGCCCACGGCCAGACGGCCAGTTGTGATTGCAGCTTGGGTTGAGCCACACCTTCTCCTTCAATATGGCGGAACATGGTAAGAAGATCACTACATGAACTTTGTCTTTTCCCTTCCCTTCTCAGCTGGTTAAACTTCTCGTTCAGTGACTTTAATTGATGTTGTGTAACATTGTATTTGCAAGGAATCAATATAGTGGTGCTATCAGAAACTGATGTTTCTCTGACCCTTGGGTCTCATAGCTGAAATCCCGTCTTCCCCTAGCCCGTTGTTACTCTCCGAGTGCTACAATGTTTTGGTTTAGTGTGGGGTTGGGGTCGCTAGCGCCCTAGCGTCACATCAGTAAACTATCATTCACTGTGATAACTCATGCCAAAAGTTCTGGACCAGCTCAGGCGCAGGCCATCCTCATTTCACTTTTTCATGGTTTAAAAAATCACTCCAGGAAAATGCTGTGATGGCCCCTTATACACGACCTGGCTGACTCCTATTCCTTTCCCACATGTACCTCTAGTAATGCATTGTACTGTTCGATGGCATGTAAAAAAATATCAAATAATTACTAAATATATAAATGAACCAAAGCATAACCTATTTATTCTTATTACTATGCTTTTTGTTAATAAATACACATTACAAAAAAATTTAAAATTAACCTAATTTTCCCAAAATGGAATATACTTTGTATCCATAACAAAAAAGCAAGTTGCAATACAAAATTACAAATGCATGTACTATTCAAATTTTAAGCTTCACTTACACCAAAGTCTACATTCTTAAGTCACAAATACATTTCAATTTGGTATGTGATTCCTTTTTATGTCAATATACACATCCAAATCCATAACTGCCCACTAAGCAATGTATTTTCCTACTGTCAATTCGCTAACTGTAGGAGGCTACATCAGTCACATGTCTAATATTTTGCTAATGTCTTTCCTATGCAGTTAAAACTGCACAGTCCTATTTGACATTACTTGAAAGTCTTAAAAAATCTCCACTTCCTAAAGAATCATCAATAATAGTCCTTGTTTATACACAATACATCTCATTTCCAGAAATGATTGAATAATTTACCTGATTATTTCTAATTCCTGAGTTGTGAGCAAGTAAATACGTAGTAACAAAAATATACTGATAACGTATTTCAGGAATGCCATATCATGCACACCACTGGACTACAGCTTCACACAGCTTCTCTATTCTATGACATTTATAAAATAAATCTGTCCCATACTAATTTTGTTACATTCAGTGTAAATTAATTCCCTTAACTTACAAATTAAATTGCACAGCTCTTATTAAAAAACATATTTTTTAAAATTATGGTTTCAATATCCATTAATGAAGCAAATGTTATTGCAAAAATACACAATTAACTCGATGTAGTAAGTTTTGAACAAGAAAAACAATCTTAGTCCACTTTAATCCCTGATAACATTTTTAATTTTTTAATTTTTTTTGTTTGAGACATTAACCTGAGTTATCTCGGAATAGTGAGAGATACATCTTTTATATATATATATATATATATATATATATATATATATATATATTATATATATATATATATATATATATATATACTATATATATATGTGTGTGTGTGTGTGTGTGTGAATCAGTAAGTTACTAATAACAAATGCTGAAAGTTATATTTACAGCGAACACAAAATTATAAACTTAAAATATACAGTCCAAACTTGCAAAACATAGTCGCAGTTTATCATGTGGTTTTAAAAAAGGACATTAAAATCCATTAAATATGAAATTATTCTGCCCATAACAGAGACGGTAAATAATCATTTTCCAAGCCATTGCAATATTTGCACGACATTATGAAACCATCAGCAGAACATCTCATATCTTCTAATACGATCACAGTTATCGTAACGTATTGTGCTACAGCTTGCATAGACAAAAAAACAAGGATAATTAAACCAGTCAAAACGTGATGTGAATGGTTCTGTTCCACTTATACTATAACATATTTCATGTAATCCTGTCCAGCACTATGAGCATCACAGAGTGCACAGATGATAACTGAAATCTCACATGTATGTGGTGCACTTGTTCACCAACCATAGCATTCATAGCTATAAACTTCACTTAAAATTGTTAGTTGAAATTACTGACTTCCAAGTGAGCAGATAAAGAATAAATGTAGGAGTATTTTTCACTATGTGGTTTAAAGTACATGTGCATACATTTCCAATTATTTAATGAATATTTAATTAAATTTTGTTTGTTAACATTGCTCACAAGAATATTAATTGTTTAATATTTGTACCTAAATAAATTTATTTTAAGAGTGAAGGGTTTTTCTTTGTGTATAAGTCATGTCGTTAAATCTCTTTAAAAAATTAATTCATATTCTGCTTTATATCGTTTTGCAGAATTGCTGTGATTTATGGTTTTTATTTTATTATATTTACGCAATGAGTGGAAATGTTAACTGTTATTGCTAGTCTAAATTGTCAAAAGTTTCACAAAAATAGACAACAGTGGTAGTGAAAGCGTTTCAGGACTTTAGGAATGTTGCATCAAGCATAGCCCTTTAACCCTTATACTGTACTCCTAGTTAATAAAATGCATAACTCCAAGTGTGTATTTCTCAAATCAATAAATTTAAGAAAACGTTTAGAACTAAATTTAGGATGTAATTAATAGTGACCACATATCAACACTTGAAACAAGAATGTCTTATGCTGCACAGAAGATGCAACATGAATAAAATTATTTTTCATCAAATCAGTCTCTAGGAGAATGGCAAGAAAAATGATATCATAGGAATGACATATTTTATAAAACAAAAATAATTATAATTAAGTTTCTCTTTTAGATGGGACAAAGCTGTAAAATGCATTGAAAATTTGTTCTTTAATGTTGATGAGATTGATGGTTTGTTAGCAAGTAAAATATTTACCTCTTGTGCGATTATCATTTGTACTTTTAAGAAAACTAACACAATTTTGTAAATTTTATGTACAATCTTTGTTTCATATATGGAATATAAGTGAATACAGAAATGAATAAAATAATGCAAACATCATTGGCAGTCATACAAGGGCTTAGTATGTAGTCTTTATTTTCCATAGGTGCAATTAAAACTATAATTGCCTTCTCCTTCACTGAACCTGTTATACATTTACGAATATCCATTGTACAGCAAATATTTAATTACTATGGCCGGTATTCCTAAACAAAAAGTTACGGTCTACATAAGCACTACCATCTCAGGCGCTAGAAAAGCAACGACAGAGACCAAACTCGCTGAGCGTATTCCTAGACATGCTTGCATCGTGTACAGAGATGGTGTCAGGCAAGTCACGGCTTATTATTCGCCGGCCCACGCCAGGATAGAAACAAATGAAGGCGACGATGAGCGCTGCTGATTTACCACGTTAAACTTTGTACCTTTGAAACGTATTATTTAGCATTTGAATTTTAATTTGTTTACAAAATAATTACAGTAACAAAGAGATAAAAATAACGGATTATAACGGTCACAATTAAAATATTCAATAACTGTTTCTTGTCAAAAGTTAAAACAGTAGACAGACACAGTAGCCACGTGATCACAATGTTTCCGTTCACATTTTTATGCTGATTTATGACCTGAAATGTTATATTAGCATATTATTCGGAAACGTGGAATTACATTCAAAATATAATTCACAATCACTGTTAAAATATAATATATTATTACGCCGCAACTAAATACTAAAAACTAAGGTATTGTCACGGTAACAGTGGCACATAAATTAGGTCTCTCATAGCCTTTATACACAACGCACTAAACCGACAAGTTTTTTTCTTTTGTCATAGGCTATTTAATTATCATACTTCAAGAAACGGCTCTTACAATTTCATTTAACACATCTCTCTAGCAAAGTGAAATTTATGCTTCAGTAGAAACTTTGTTTGAATCCAGTAGTTTCATTTTGTAACAGTCTCTAATAACCTGGGTGTCGACGATACGTAAAACTCACTTATATTACCTTTTTTTTTAATAAATGAAATAAAAAAGGTGTTTTTGACAATTTTCGAAGGCTTCAGAATAACACTGATACAGCGCGCGAGCTGTTTTAAAATATGATGCCTGTAAACTGTCAACGACTGTAATGTGCTTTTATTTCACACTATGTTCATAGTAAATATAAAGCAGATGTTTAGTAGTTTCTAAAGAAACGTGTTTTTTTCTGTGATGCAAAATGTTCACTAAATACGATTTTTTTGCATAGTTAGGTCAATGTGGATGAATTAGAATGCCTATATTAATAATGATTACACTACATTATTGTTATTTTACATGCATCAAAATGAAAAGCGAAGATGCATTAGTAAATTTTAATTGAGTATAACTTGTTATGAGTGTTGAAAATTATCCCGGAAAATTAATTGTTTAATTGTATCATTTTAATATCTAAAAAACACAAAATAAGATATGTGCATCTGAACATGACGACAAATTTTTATTGTTCTAAACACAATATTTCTTATTTTAAGGTTAGCACAAAAAAAAGTAAATAATTTCTCACAGAACGTAAAACATTAAAAAAATTATTTTGATATATGTCTTGTATGTTATTTACAGCAAAAACCAATTAGTTTGTACTCTCTACCAGTAGTTGATTATAACATTGTAACGGTCGGATATCATGTTATTTAAATGTGTAGAAACAATATTTCCTAAAATTAAAGTAATCATACTACTACTAATAATATTCTGTGTAGTATAAAAAAGTTAAAAAAAATTGAACCAGCCAGGATTCTAACCCGAACAGTTTGCTTACCGACCGAGCACCTTGTCGCCTGAACCAACTGCGCTGATGTTTTAGCAGTGCAAAAATTTTATTCTAAAGCCTGCATTTAGCAAACTATTTACAAAATCATAATTATCTTATTTATTAACAGTTTTAAGTTTTTGAAAAACTTGTGGCTTATCACTTAACATTCTCACCATCGTAAAGTTTTATTTTATGTACAATTTTCTTGTGTTTGTCGTCTCTTGTTGTGTTAAATACGATTTTCAGCAGGCAAGCGTAATCTATGGTGTACAGGTTTCGACAGGAATAATGTTCTAGCATCTCCGGACACAGAAACGCAAGGGTTGAGTCCTATCTCGCAATCGTATTCCTAAACATTCTGAAGGTATCGGATAAGTCACGGATTATTATTTGCCGTCCCGTGTGCGGTTATAAATAAATGAAGGCGACGCTTGGCAGTGCTTTTTTATAGAACAAGTAGCAATGACTTTCAACAGCTATTTAACAAAAATAAGTAAATTTTTTACATTTAAAACGTAGGTAATGTATAGCATTTTAAATTGTTTCAAACTAGAAGAAATCATAAATACAGTAATATAGATTTAAATATATGTAATATATCTTTCGGCATTTAAGTAATAAAAATAAAGTTACAATATCTTATGCAAAGTAAAAAAATAAATAAGTTATTTTTTTTATAAATTGGTATCTACGTCGACATCTTTTGCACGTTCGAGATCTACAAATGCGGAAGCTGTAAGTTCGAGAGAGCATGCACATTACTCATTACCCTAGACTCTAGGCGCAAGTAACTAACTGGCGTTCTGTCTTTTCGCCGAAACTCACCTCTACGAGACATAACTGTAATTTTGACGATAAAGGTGAGTTGTATAAATGTGCACCCTATAGAAGATTCTGTAGCAAGATTTCAATGCTCGAAAAGCACCGCTAAAACACCCATTTTTTGCCATTTTGGCCGCTTTACAATATGCTTTAATGATTACTGTTGAACCAGACATTGGTACACACACGTATAGTAATCTTTGAATAATATTGCTAAGCTGACATCACTCATGTGCGTTGAGCAGTTTTCGAATAATCTTGTCATGGCCGAATCTCGGCGCACCTCTCGGAGGCCTGGGAAAACGGCTACATAATGACGTGCAAACGTATGCAGGACCTCGAAGGCTTTTCTTCTTTTTCTTTAAGTCTCCATTGTCCATTAGTGTGTATCTCAATTTCTCCTCCACATTAAAAAATCTAACATATGAAACTAATGTAATCAAACTTGATAAAAATATAGTACAGTAGATAAAGTTGATTAGACTTATATGTAATTAGTTCATATTTTCGTAATGACGGTCATTTAAAATGACTTTTCGTCGTCAGATAAACAAAACTAATTTTTTGAAGAGAGACGTTTATATTAGCCTATCAAAATGCTGGTAATGTGAGTATCTAAGTTTTCTTGATCACATGAGTTATCTACACTAACCACACATCAGGAAATCACCAAGCTCGGTACATATGTTTCATATTAATGTATTTTTAATATATCACTGTTCAGTTTTTAACACAGGTGATTCAGAAAATTTTTTATTAATACCACATGGAGAAATTTATGATAAGGTAAGTCGAAAATGTAATTTCAATGTTTATGTGAAATGGGTAATATTTTAAAATTGACTTAATAATTTTACTTCTTTTGATAAAATAGGCTATTTGATCTTTAATTGTTTCAGCACTTGTTATATTGCATTACATTTTAACAAATTAAATTTTGTAGTTACTTTCTGGTTAATATAACTACCACTATAATTCACTTCGCAGAAAAATTTGAGGACATATTTTCGACACATGTTTCATAAGCTACAGCCTCATTAAAATAAAGAAATTATTCCACATAACTAACAAGGAAATTGTGAATTAAATGCACTTTGCACATTGTTTATAATACTAAACATACTCTATTTCCCAAGATTTCATGTCATGAATTTATTTATTTTCTCCTATAATAACAACACCGGCTCTAAGAAAATGTAAAATTCAAAACTTCATTTTTCAAACTTTGGTTTAATTAGTTCCAATTGTTGTAGGTTCACTATGTTAGAAGATAGAATCACATCAAGAAACAAAGAAATATTTTCTAATGTTCACGTCTACAGGATCAATTGAAATTTTTTGGTTTATTTGTACCAAATTAAGGAAAGTAGTCTTATTAGTTAAGCTTGTACTTTCTCGATATATGCACATATCATTCGCAGATTAGTGTACAAGTGTGTTTACTTTAAAAATTAAACTGCAATTTTTAAATGTGATCACTTACCTTGAGTTTTTCCTTACAAAATAGCGAAAAACTATTAAGTTAAGAGCAGCATTGGCACGCCTATTAAATGTCATATCGTCTCTATGCACAAGTCACAGAACCAGGGAGCAGATTTTCTGTCGTACAAACAATTTTTTGAATTAGACTTTTATGAACGTGTAATCTATTTATACATTTAAATAAATTTTTAATTACAATGGCACAAGAATGGAGATATTTTTACAAATTATTTATAACATGCTAGCTGTTTTGAAAACATCCCCTTACAGATTTTTTTTTCATAGGTGAATATATCATGAACGTATTTAATTATTTCTGAAACTTTTATTTAACCTGACATAACGAAGATTAAATACGAGTTATTTAGGGAAAAAATATAAACTACATTCGTTTTATTTTACTTGTCAAAATTTATTTCGGAAATAAGTTTTAAAATATTGGAAAGTTTATAAGTAAATACATAGTTAGAACTTCTGAATGTTAGTCAAACGTATCGTATCTAACAAAAATGTGTTTAAATCAATGGTATATAAAATTTGTAACAGTTGTAATTGCATATTTTCTAAGTAGGCTGGTTTACAAAAGGTGCCTATTGATTGTACATCCATTATTCATTCTTTTTGTTAAGCATTTAAAGAACAAAAAAAGTCAAGTCAATATATTCCGTACACTAGACGTGGTATTCCTACATGGGGAAAAAATTTCTATTCATTAATGGTTCATTATACATTTATTTTATTTCTGTATTTTTGAGTTAGTTTAATGCTTAGATACTATATTTATGAAAATAAACATTAATTTCATTTTTACCTTATTGTGATACATAATATATAAAAAAAATTTTAAAAAAATTGGAGCAACCGGGAATCGAACCCAAATAAGATAAATACTGGGCCGACACCTTAGCATCTGAGCTATCCAATCACTTACAAACTATATCCAAAAAAATATATGTATACTGCAATGCTTTTAAAACAACAAATTTGTTTATTTTTAATTAATTGGGCTTTTAAAATGCTAGTGGTTTACTATTTAGTGTTCCTGCTGCCACAATAGTTCATTTTTTGTATGATTAGAATGTTTTTGTTTTCTCTTTTATAATTAAAATCTATATTCGTCCAGCAAGTGGTAAAATACATTGTAACGTGTGTAGCAGTCTGTAGGGCTAAGCGTACTGCGCATGCGTAGTTATATTAGGACAAGGAAAAGTCACAGATTAGTCCTGAATAAGTAATGTCCTGAACCTAAACCCTTATACAAACGTTTAGGAATATGGATAAGGCCTAGGCATGACATATGCTGCACCTAAACCCTTATACAAACGTTTAGGAATACCGGCCTAAGACTTTATACAGGTGAGCACTTGAAATGTGTTGCGCCAAGTAGCAATTATTTTTTTAGTATTTTGAGAAATCTGCTTAATATGCATTCCAATTGTGTATTATTTGAAAATAAACCACAGACTTCAAAATATGTTACTCTAAGACTTAAAAAATTCTACACACATATTACAAACATTACATTTCGACCTTTCAAAATAGCTAAAAAAAAATTTTCAGACTGCTATATCTGGGAAATCACCAACTGAACTTGAAAAACATAAAGAAATAATTATGTGGTGGGCTTTAAAATTAAACTTTTTAGAATTAAAATAATACAGTCACCACATTAAGTACCATTTTAAAAAATAGTAAAGCAGTGCACAGCAGTTCAAGGGCTTGAATGTAGAGGAAATACAGAATTACATACACAGTTCGGTGGCACTGTTAGTGCTCAATCAATTTTGTATTACACACGCAAATGTAGCCTTTCTTGGAAGCTACCTTAATTGTACAGAACAAGCAATATTACACACACACAATTAGGGCTGACAACAGAAATTCTGGCGCATAGTACACTTAGAATTTTGTACAACTCCTTTATCTCACTCCCACTTATAAATTTTATGTATAAGAATAGACTTCAAAAATGGTAATAAAAAATTGTCTGATGTTGGTCATTATTACAAATAAGTTAGATGTTAATTAAATTTGTATACAAAACATGCACAAATAATATATTATTTTTGATTTATGATTATGGACAATTCATAATTACGATTAAACTTAAATTCAAAGTATAGGATATCTAGATTATAAAGAAACTTAAATAGCAAACAAAAATCTTGTAACAAGAAAAAAATTATGTCATTAGAATTTTCTCTCTGTCACTGCAGTAATGTATCTAATGAAATTACTAAAATCAACACATAAAAAATTTTATGTTTAATGGAGTGCAGAAATAAATTTTTTCCAGCAGTTTTCAGACACTGCAGATTAAATAAAACTTTTTATATCTGTAAGCCTGCTAAAGGTTTGTCCAACTCCAGCCATTGTAACTCGGACGATGCTGAAAAATATTACAGATGTACACACTATGGAAAACTGCCACTGTCTGCAAATCACATTGGAATGATCGAGTGGACTACAAAACCCAGGTAGAAACGTGTGCTGCACTTTCCTACATACATTCCACCAATAAAATTATATGGTAACCACTTCAATTCTCATAGTACATATGAATCAACGGGAATCTTGTACCCTAGTTCAGTGCTTAGGTCGCTGTGGGGATGCGGCATTTGATAAGCGCAATAAGGTCTTCCTTATTGCTCTGTCACTTTGATGTATCTCTTCTCAAAGATTGTTTGACATGTGTCGGGTTTGTTTCCTTCTTGTAATGATAGCACATTCTATGAATGTCTATAAATTGTTTTAATTTCAATTACAATTAATACTGCAATACACCATGCTTTACTAATAATGTAACATTGGGTACATCTTGGGCAACCTTCTTTACTACAAGTGAACCAGAAATAAGCCTGGAATGCAGCACGACTGAGTTCAAGAGAATACCTCACGGTCAACTATTTTCATAAAATATTTTGTTCAAGTGCCAAATTCTGAAATAGAAAATAGATTGCTTTTCACATTGCTGAAAGAGACATATTAATCACATGCCCAATGGTTACCCAACTTCTCCTATGCCTCTGGCAATGATAATGCATTATTAACACGTGAATGTCATGATAGTTGCAATGATTTCCTTTACATATACAGTGAACCCTCGATAACTCGGACCTCGATGTCCCGGACTTCGGATAACTCGGACAGGATTTAAAAAAAAAAAAAATTAAAATTAATTTTAATGAAAATATTTTTCGGTTAAAAATCATAAGAAAATTGTGTCTGCTTCATTTAAATCCATCACGTTTTATTTAAAAAGAGTATTAAGTAGACGCTCATCGTTACTTAGCCTTTAATAATCCCACCGTAAAATATGTGGCAAGTTCCGTGTAGTTAAATGTTGCTAGCGAGGTGCAAGAGTATAGAAGCAACTCATCTAGCGCGCGAATGGAGATGCAACTTAGCAGGCAGACTTCTCTTCTTTATCTTTCTTCCCTCTTCACCGTGCGAGCCATACACGTATGTGCGTCATAAATTAACATTTCAGTATGATGCTGGTGAATTGGACGGTAACTATAGGTCACAATGGCACCTTAAGGGAAATTTATTTTGTTCTGGTAAGTGCGATAAATTCAAGATTGCAAAACAATTTGTTCCGGACATTAATAAAAAAAAATTAAAAGCCACTGGTTTGCATTGCAATGTAGGCAAGGTGGTGAGAGGGTTTTACGGCCCTTTAACGACTTCTTACAAGCCGATGAGGGTGAAGTGAGATGAAAGAACAACACAACCATGCCCGAGCAAGGATTCGAACCCAGGGCCTCTCACACCGTAAACTAGCGGCCTAACCCACTACGCTAGTGTCAAGCGCAATATCGAAAAAAAACCAGGGCTTAATAAATTATAAAAAAGGGCGGGCCGAAAGGGGCTTTTGCCCTGGGCCACACATTCTAGAGGGCCTCACTTTTGAACAAGTTAAATTATTACAATGAATGGGCTTTTATTGAGTTCCCATTAATGTTGATGGTATTTGTGATATTTATTTTAAGTGTAAAGTGTGTGTAAATACGTCACTGATCTATGACGACACAGCCAAGGTAAGATAGTATGAAGGGAGGCATACGAGCGCACATTATCACTTCAACCACGGCCGTAGACTTCAACTAAACAAAAATAAAAAAAGGAAAGGTAGACTGAGATTTACGTTTCTTCTAGCCTCATATTCTAACAAAGAGGCCCTGGAAAAAAAACCAATTTGTCATAGGAAACTTTTGAAATGGTTGAATGATACATATGTGGAGGAGACGGTAAACAAATACTACATCAGTACAAGAGAGATTGTGGTGTGATGTGTAGAACTGCAAGCCGCAGCTGACAAACTAAATCTTTTCTGTTACAGTTATTTAGACACTTGTCCGACACATAACAATTCATGGTCTTGAATGCATTGTTTTAATATTTTTGTGCTTTACTTTTAGTTGTTTTTACTCCCATGTAACTAAGTTGAACATGATTAGATTTACTGCTTTTTAGTGTGACGACTTGTGTGAGAATAAAGCTGTTTTATGAATCAGTTAATATACATAAAATGAAATTTTACAAATCCGTAGTGTTAAAATGAGTTCACATATTTCTGTACAGTGATCCAAAAGGATTGTTAAAGAAAATTATTTTTGTGCCTTCAGAACTCTGTAGGAGGTGATCGTAATTATCAGTCTGTCGCCCTTTCTCTGCAGCTATTGGGTTTATACTGGCTGCGTAATTGCTTCAGAGCAATATAAGTCTCAAGAAGGATATTAAGATATAGAGCATGAGTATTTGGGTAATCCTTCTCGAGTTAGAGCTAATCTTGACTCAGTGAGTGACTACCGAGTAAGCCAACAGGAAAAGCCTTAGTAATGATAGCACAGAGAAGGCGAATCTTTACATAAATAAAGTGGGAAAGGCATAAGTCACTCGCCTTAGATTGGCTATCACAGGTGTGCAAGTAGGTTTCATTAAAGGAGAAGACCATGTAAATTAGGTTTCAAAGAATGCATATATTCGCAACAGAACATGACACTTGACACAAGTTATACATCTGCGTGGACATAGTACACAGGATTGATGATCAAGGTTTGGGTCTGTCCCAATTTGATACAAAGCTCCACAATGGTTCGAGACAAGATACAATAAGTTTTGCGACATGAGATACAAAGGCTTAAGCTACAATGAGACTTAGGAACTAGACAAGGCGCTGCGGGCCATTTCAACATGAGATACTACAAGACATACTCTTCAATACTAGACTAGGCGCTTCGGGCCGTTTCAACATGAGATACAAAACATGGCACTTCTGGCCGAGACATACTGGGACAAGAATGAGACCTTGCTAGTGGCAGTGAGTATTTGGTAATCAACTCTTTGACCCCGAGGAAAGCTATAACCTCTACATAACTTCCAACTCTTGTACTGCTAGCAACTCAACTATGGCGCTGCGGGCCATCTCAAATAACTGACAATGTTCGTACTGGTAAGGCTTCATGGTGATCAACTCCTTGATCCTGAGAAACTTGAAATCGTTAATGTAACTTCTAAAATACTGAGTATATCCGCACTACAAAGTTTAACTCATTTACATTTCCACGTTTGTGGGTTAACAACTAGTCACATGGGCTTTGGCTTCCCCTTAGAGTCGTCCTGACACTCAGGTAGGAATGGTGACAAGAAGTTTTGGTAGAGGTGAAGGATTCGCCATCAGATGAATTTGAGGAAAGGTATCACAGAGGGCACCTTGCGGACATCAACCCTCTGTGACGGACTGTTGTGTATGGGGCTATGGCACCTTGCCGACGTCAACCCCAGCGTGTAAGTTAGGAAGGTAGGTTGGGTTAGGGTAATCTGTTGGCACCTTGCGGACGTCAACCAACAGATCGGTAGGCAACTGCTCAGGAGGAGTGACAGGATGACCCGGCGGCTAGGCCGAGTCCCTGACGACTGAAGAACTTGGGCAGGTTGCCCTCCTTTTATACTGGCCAGAAGGGCTGAAA
>PNEQ01099531.1:0-19466 GCA_003012365.1 Medauroidea extradentata | reverse complement strand
AATGAGAGCTCGTGACTGTCTGCTGCTACAAGTGTGCCACCCTCACACTCTAAAATTACTCCCTCGGGTCAAAACTACTCTGCCGCACAAAATAAATATCCCGACTGGAATAAATAATACGCGTGTTGCCGTTAAACACTAAAAGTAAGGTACAAAAACACTTGAATGAATATTAAATACATTTCAAAGCATAAAGAACAAATACAATATATAATTACGTGCGTATTTTCCCGTATTCATTTGTGAATGCACTTTATAAAGTCCGTGCACGGGATTGGTAATACTGGTATGGTGCTCGGCCGTATTTGTAAACAAACACCCGTGGAAGGTTAACAAAGTTGCGTGATACAATTATACAATGAAAATACACATTGGATAAACACTGGAACATATTAACGTAAGTAATTATAGGTTTACAAATAAAGACTGTGACTTAACAATCTTACAAGCTAAAATAAACGGCAATACGGTAATTGGCAATGTGCGGGCGCATGCTAAGACTTTAAAGTTAAGATAGCAAGTATAAAAAAATTGGGGGCGAGCGTTAAAGATTTTACAGCTTGACGCAACTGACATGCGTCAAGTCTAGCAGCTGGCTGCAGACACTGTGACATGCTGATGTTAAGCAATTTTTCACGTACACATCTCGTGAGTTGCGTATGGTCACGTGCGGTGTTTGTATTACTGTTGAGACTGTACCGGTTGACCCTAACTACTTCCGCTTGCGCTCTACCTCCCTAGCTTATCTCGAACAATTATCTCTCTCTCACACACACAACACACACACGTACATAGATTGACACCAGCCAGACGAGAGAAGGGGGTGAGAACTTTTATGTGGCAGAAGGGTGCCTTGGCACCAGCTTCTAGCACAGATAAAAAAAGATCAGCCAGAAGTAGCATAAGAAATAAATAACAAAGAATCTGCCGGCCCAGGCAGTTAGACAATCCTTTATAGTTCTCCACGTTACAGCGATAATTTCTCCACTACCACCTCCTGTAAATTGATACGTACAAAGCAGTATATATCGCCGCCTCTTCTGATTGTAGAAAAGATAGCGTACTTATTTCCTCACGTTTCTTGTGAGCAATGACTGATTACCCCTCCTCTCCGGATGCCCCTCGATAACATGGACAAATCGTAACTCGGACAGCTTCTCCCCCCTTTTAGTCCGAGTTATCGAGGGTTCACCGTACATACTGTTTGTTCACTCCAGCATATTCAAATTTTCTTGAATTTTGTTAATATTCTCATTCTGCACCGAGTTTAATATTTTCAGTTACACTTCTAATAAATAGCGCCGTTAAAAGTATACTGAATTTTAATGAAAAGTTCTCGAGTAGTTGAGTCTCTGTATCAATCTTACTATTAAATTTTTAATTCTCAAGAAGAAAATAGTAACATTTGCTACTAAAGCAGGCATTTAATTTTACCATGAGCTTCAGTAAACACATCGCAGTTGAACTTTCAACATGTATTTAGGCAGCAATAAGTCCAGCGATTTGCATTAAATTATTAAATTTCTGGACTGATTGCGGCCTTAACATACGTTAGAAGTTCAACTCCGATGCTTGTACTATAGCGCATTATAAATAGAATCCAGGCTTCAATACCAAATTTCACATATTTTTCTCACCATTTCATAAAAACTAAAAAAAAAAAAATTCCAATGAGGTGGCTGATGCCATATTGTAATGAATATTAAGATGTTTAATGCAGAAACATCTTGGAAATTTACATTATTACAAGTATGCAATAATTAAGATACTTCCAGCTGTAACTTTATATTGTGACAAAGTTGACCTTAACGTGCTATTATTAGAATACTAAGGCTAATTGTTGATGTTGCATGCCTAAGAAAATGTTTCTAATGTATCAAATTCACAATTATCATGCTTGGTAGATATATCACGTCGTACACTGTTTCACCTCCAATAAATATTATGTAGTAAATATTATTATTTTTAATTGTTACGTTGCTATGCTAATTAAAACATGAAAAACCTTCTTACAAATTTGGGTGAATTTCACCTGAATACATTCGAGACAATGTCTTAAAATATTAAACACATATCATACATCAACTTGCTTTCAGTATCAGAATATCTGAGTAAATAAGCATTCATTTAAATGTTTTCAAATGTTTGAAATTTTATATCTACGTGATTTACATCATTTTTGTAAAAATTAAATATGAAACTGTGAGGTATTAAGTATTAATTGGTTACTGAATCAATTTGTTAGTTCTGCCAGCATAATCAGTGTGAGTTCTTCGCTTTTCAAAAAGAGCAAGAGACCGAAAAAAAAAGTTATAATGTAAAAATATTTAAATCTTAACATATTCTTGTATGAATAAGCTGCTGGACTGGTTTCAGACCAAAAAGATCATATTTTCAACTCCACTCTGTAATACACCGTACCCTTTATTGTCGCTGGATGAAAACGTCCAGAACATAGCGCTTGTGGCTCTATCTTTTGTGCATAACTGACACTACCATACTCTTCAATGTATTGTTACAGTACTGACATCTAGGAGCGAAATATTCAACCATAAAAAGATGCGCATGGCACAAAATTTAAACTTTTCTACTACTGCACAATTGGACCGCCACTCAGCCTAAAAGTATTCAGCCTAAAGTCATTCAGCCTAAAAATACAACAGCTCTCGTGTCTTAGTAGTCAACATCAAAATTTCATACAGCCTAAAGTCATTCAGTATAAAATTACTCAGTCTACAGTCATTCAGCCTAAAGTCACACAGCCTAAAATTGTTCAGTCTAAAACTATACAGCCTAATATTGTTCAGCCTAAAGTCACACAGCCTAAAGTTGTACAGCCTAAAATTATTCAGCCTACAGTCACTCAGCCTAAAGTCATTCAGCCTATAGTTATACAGCCTAAAATATTTCCAGTCTAATTTCAGGCTGAAAAATTTTAGGCTGAGTGGTGTGTACTCCTTATTATATACATTTAATAGGACCAAGAAGGTAATAAATAAAAAGGGTACTTTCTTGATCCTATTAAATGTGTATAATAAGCAGACATACATGAAATGTTTTATTAGATCTCTAAAAAATCAAACCTCTAAAGAAATAAGAAACAAATCAGAATCTCGAAACACAAATAACTTAACTGAAGTAAAAAAAATTTTGAACGTATTCTGAGAGTAGTGACAATTATAAAAGAGTAGCAACATTGCCATGCTGAAAAAAAAATGATAAAATGGATAGGTTGCACTGACGATGCTGTCTCCTAGGAAAAACTGCTTTGCATAAACTTCTGGAAGAAAAAAAACTTTTCCTAAGAGAAAAAAATAACAAAAATTGTACGTGAAAAAAAATTAACAGTCATTTTTAACTTCATAGTCCTGCAACCAATCTCCAGACCACTAAACTTTATTTAATTACAGTGAACCCTTGATTACTCGGATCTCGATGTCCCGGACTTCAGATAACTCGGACAGAATTAAAAAAAAAAATTAATAATTTTTAATTAATCATTTCTTTGTTAAAAGACGTACAAAAATTGTTTCTGCTTGATTTAAATTCATCACATTATATTTTAGAACAGTATTAATCTTATAACGTAGTCGTCCATCGCTACTTAGCCTTTAATAATCCCACAGTAAATATCTGGCAAGTTCCGTGTGGTAAAATGTTTCTAGCGAGGCGCCAGTAAAGATGCAACGCAGCTGGTCGACCTCTCACTTATTTATCTTTCCTCCCTCTTCGTCTAGCAAGCCAGGCACACACGTGTGTCATAAACAAACATTTCAGTGAGGTGCTTGTGAAATGATGAAAACTACGGGTTACAATGACACATAAACGGAAAATTATTTTTTCTGGTATGTGCAATGAATTCAGGGTTGCAAAACAAACTGTCCCAGACATAAAAAAGAAAAAGAAAAAATAATTGCTTTGCATTGCGATGTAAAAAAATTGGTGAGACGGTTTATGCCCCTTTAACAACTATGTTTTCATGAGCCGATGTGGGTGGTGAAAGAACATCACAACATCCATGCACCATCCGGGATTCAAACACAAGGCCTCTCGCACAGTACACAGACGCCTGACCACACTATGAAGGCCGGCGTGATGCACAAAATATTGTGACTTAGTCAATTTGATGGGATAAAAACAGGGGGGGGGGGAGCAAAAAGGGAAATTTGCCCCGGGCCTCACATTCAAACGTTTAAATAAAAAATAAAAGATAACAGTTATTATTTAACCTGAATGGTCTTTTATAAAGTTCCTAATAAACCTTGCAGGTTGCTGTTAAATGTATTTAAAAGATTAAGAGCTAATAAAAATGTCATTTATGTCCTTTGCCGAGGTGAGAGCTATGACAGCGCAACCACCATGTCAGAAGTGTGAATGCCTACATGTGCACAGTATCATCACTACAACTTAAAAAAAGTAAATGAGGGGAGAGGCTCAGATTTACGTTACCCCGGGCCTCATTAGATATTCTAATGAAGTGACACTGGAAAAAAACATTTCTCGTAGAAACATTTGAAATGACTTAACTATACAAATCTGGAGCAGACCGTAAACAGATGGTACATTCAGTAGAGATCATGAGTGGTTGTTGTGAGAGGTATAGAACTGCAAGACACAGCTGAAAACAAAGCACATGTAATTTAGACAGTTGTCTAATACATTGCAATTCATGGTCTTAGATGCACTGTTTTTAACATTTTTCTGCCTTGCTTTTGGTTGTTTTTACTACCATTTAACTCTGTAGAACATGATTAAAATTTTATTGCTTTATAATATGACAATTTGTGTACGGATAAGGCTGTAAATTACGCATTCTATGATGAAATTTACATACATAAAATTAAATTTTAAAATTCATAGTGTTAAAATGTGTTCACATATGTCTGTACTGTGACCCAGACGGATTGTTAATTACAGTACGGTTTTTATTTGTGTATACGAGGAAAATAATTTTTGTACCTTTAGAACTTTGTAGGAGAGTACAGCAACTATCAGGCTAGCAGCTGGTTGCTGCCACTACGCTGTGACATACGGACGTAAGGTATTTTTCGATGTAAAATCTTGTGTGAGATGCGTGTGGTCATGTGCGGTGTTTGTATTGCTATTGTGATGAGACTGTACTGGTTGACCTTGACTACTTCCGCTCGCAACCTTCCTAGCTTATCTCCAACTATAATTTCTTATCTCTCTTACACGTACATACACATTGGCTGTCGCCAGCCAGACGAAAACTTTTATGTGATAGAAGGGTGCCTTGGTGCCAGCTTCCAGCAAGAGATAAAAAATGGATCAGCCAGACGTAGCATAAAAAATAAATAAAGATCTGACTGCCCACATTGTTTGACATTCTTTTATAGTCCTCCACGTTACGTTAACTTTCCCACTGCATGGCGGCCCTCCTGTAACTTGATACAGTAGTTATGTATAAAACAATATTTATCGCAGTCTCTTTTGCTTGTAGAAATAATAGTGTACTAATTTCATTGCGTTTCTTGTGATTAATGACTGATTGATTACCCCACCTTTCCGGACACCCCTCGATAAGACGGACAAATCGTAACTCGCGACAGCTTCTTCCCCTTTTTAGTCCAAGTTATCGAAGGTTCACTGTATTTTCAATGACTTCTTTAGCTGTGTATTTAGAATTTTCTGGTTTTTTCCCTTACAAAATTTATAAGTTATGTTGCAAACAAACGACTTCCAGCTTTAGTTCTACAGCCTTGACTAATCAAATTATGTGGGAGGAACCTGAACCATTTTGTTAGCTGTACCTTTTATATAAATGTATGGCTCAATAAAATATTAAAATGATATTGAAGTGATATTTATAATCACAATCTGATAACTACTATATAACATTGTTTCAAACTGATCAGAATACATAGGAACATATTAGGCCATAACAAAAAATTTAAAACATGCCATCAGCTTGAATAAACACATGTGCCTGAATGTAGCAGTAAATAGCTCAGCTGAAGTACAGAAAAGCTTCAGTACAAGTCTGCCCGTAGTCATAGGTCTAATACAGTAGAACCCTGTTATAACATTTCTGGATATAACACTTTCCTGCTTATAACATTAATTTTCTTTAGTCCCACCACTTTTCCATAAGGAATAATGCTTTCATTTCCTGCTTATAACAGCACTGGTATTTTCATTTCCTGCATATAACATCACTTTTTTCTCAAACATTAATCAAAACTCATGTAAAATATTTCTTAACTGTATTATTTTTAATAAAATAACTAAGCTGAAGACTAAAAACATCTGTTAAAACCAAATTAATATCTGGGAAAGTATCATAAGTGTACATTACAATGAAATAAAAGACTGTGATCCTGAATATGACTATCATGAACCTACAGAAGACAAGTGGGAAAGCCTCTATTGTACATATAATGAACGTATTTATCATGTTTCTGATAGCACAGTAACTACAGCCTCTTTTAATCTCATTATTGGCTTATTTACTGTACATAAACTATCAAATTTTAAGTTACTTTTGTGTAATATCCATTTATTGGTGGAAAAATATTGATTCCTGCTTATAACATTTTCCTGCATATAACACTTTTTTTCACAGGTCCCTTGAAAAACGTTATAACAGGGTTCTACTGTATTTTATATGAATATGCACGTACGGTTTTAACATAACACAACCTGCCAAAATTGAAACTGAGTGTGATTAACTGTTTTTTCTTGTTACTATGGTAGATTTTTTTTTAGGCAAATGAGAAGAAGTTAATCATAAACAATTTTAAAATTAAAAAAAGGTATTGTAATATTTGCATACATCAGTAATCAAACATTACCAAAATTAAAAAAGAATATTAGGTTTTTATATTTCATGACTACAGGGCATAAACAACCTCAATGGAATAAACACTTTTACAGCATAGTAAATATTGTGCTGTAAAATGAATAATGTAGGCCATTATCTAATTGATATTATTATTAACATACCAGTAACAGAAAATATTTTATAACATTTAAGATTACTAAGCTCATAAAATTCTGGTAGATAAATGTGCACTTCTGGTCACGAAGTTTGACTCTCATTTGTTTGTTTTGATTTATTACTATCCATATGTGTTTACAAATGGTCACACAGTCAGCTTCAGCAGAGTAAAATTTCAATGTCTTTTGAAGGTTAAGTTTGCTTGTGTTTTAAAAGTGAACTGAGCTATTTGTTCAACCCTGGCTACCTTCTGCTGATCAAGCATCCTGTTAAAGTGCCCAAGAAAATATAGCTAGCTCTAGATACTTTATTTTAAAATACCTGTTTAAAATCACAGTCTTGTAGAGACAACATAAAATTTGATTAGGTAATAAACTAAAACATTTAATTCTATTATGTCAATTGTAGCAATGTTTTTTTTTAAGGATATGGCTGTGGCAATGGATGTGAGAATGAATTTGGTCATTTCAATTACAAAACAGCCATACAACTAAACTAACAAGCAGTTGCACATTAAATGTTTGTTAAAACAAGACAGGTGGCGGGGGGGCAAAATATTGACACAGTGAGAAATGTTTATCATATGCTGCCAAACTAAGTATAAAGAATTGATCCAGACTAAACAGCACCCAACAGATATGTAATAACTATTCTCATTGCCGGAATTCTGAAGCAAGTAACTTTTTCTCACCAACAAGACAGGAAAGGAGTCTATAGTTTCTAATTTTTCATCTGCTGAAATTTAATTTTCTGGATTCTTATGTGCTAGATTAAGTGCTGCTGTTAATTTCAAATAATTAAATACACTGTTGCTAAGCATCCTTTGCAAACTGCGAATGAGTAGCGAGCAAGTAGTATACATGAAAACGAAACTGTTGCAATGTTAACGATAACAATAAGCGACTTTATATTCTAACATACACAAGTTTTAGAGGTCATCACACAGTGAAACTTATATTGGTCTAGTCAACTTGTAAACCCATGCTCACAATGGGTATAGTGCTTATGCATGAAAGATTCGGGAGAGATTTCCCACACATACAAAAATAATGACTACATACAAAACAATTCCTGCCCACCTAAAATTACTATTGTACACTAACTAGAGTCAAAGCTAAGTAAACTTCTAATTTTGTACGTCACTCGGTACTGCTTGCTTGTGGGTTGCACAAGTTCACCATTGGCAGTCGTAACTTTCGTTATCCTTACAGGGTTATCTTTACCCAGGAATACGTCTACCATTCAAGCCATACACCAACTTAAAGGTGACATGATCTTGATGCACAAGAACGAGATCACCACGAGCCAGATATCTCTGCTGGACAGTCCATTTTCCTCGACTCTGTATTGTGTGTAGGTACTCGCAGGCCCAAATGTCTCCAAAAGTGTTTGCTGATAGTGCGTACCAATGTCCATCACTGGAGACGTCCCACAACATTGTGAGTTAAATCTTCCTCTGGATAACTCAGGAGGCTTTCGAACCAATAAGTGACCTGGAGTACGGACTGCAAGGTCAACAGGATCATTTGACATTGGAGTCAACAGTCGTGAACTGAGAGCTGTTTCAACCCAGGTTGAAACAGTAATGAACTCTTCAAAAGTCAGTACCTGGTTGCCCATGACTTTCCACATAAAACTCTTTGCCTATTTCATTGCTATCCCTCAAATACCAATCATTAAAGGATGGGAAGTAGCCAGAAAAATGAAGTGAAAGTTGATGTGACGTGCCAAAGCAAATCTTCCAAAGGCTTCTTTGAAAAGTTTGGAACCAAGAAAAGTATGAAATGTTTTTCTCAAGTGAGAAGCTGCACCAATAAAATTTGTCCAACAATGAGTATATAAATTGGAGCAGAGGCCTCGTCGAGCTAGAAATGTTTCAGTAGTCAGATCTGAAACGACCTCCAAATGCACTGCTTTGGTGGGAAAGCAAATGAAGAGACAAATATAAGCTTTGCAGGTATGGACTTACCTAAACTTACCAAGCCAGATGGTGTAAAAACCAGTGAAATCAACCCCAGTGCAAGTGAAGGAAAGGTTTGGAATGAGATGAGCTGGATGTAGGTATCCCACGAGTTGAGGTGTAGTTTGTAGACTGCAGTGAAAACATCTTACACATGTACATACACAGGACCTTATTAGACATTGAGAAGAGAAAATCCAAAATTTCTGGCCCAACATAGCATGCAAGAGATGCGGACCAGCAAGTAGAAATGCTAGGTGGTAGTGGTTGAGCAAGTCTGATAATCAGTGTGAAATTTGGGAGTAAGATAGTACGATGCTTCAAGCTGCCCGGAAGTTGAGAATGTGCAAGATGGCCGCCCAACTTGACTAATCCTCTAGCATCCAGGGAGAACAAAAGATGCTGAATATGAGGTGGGCAGGTTTAATTTTTCTGTAACAGTGCTATTCCTTTCCTAAATGATGCATGCTGAACTACACAACAAAAGTATTAAGTAGGTTGGCTGATTTCAACTGAAGTGAAAGCCACTGTACAAAAATGAATTCCCTTGGCTTTATGGAGGAGTCAAATAATCCATGCTACAGTATGCTGCAAATTTGTCGATAATAAAAATGTTTCAAACATGGATGACGCTTCTACTGGACCGGTAAGGCAGTGGTAGGGAGATGTTTCACATCTGTCTAGTACTTCAAATAGACTGTAGATTGCTCATGTTGTGGCCAATTTGCGACTGGAAGTGCTAACCAAAAAGTTCCTTACTTGCCACCATCTGGGATAAACTGACTTGGTAACAACCCTAGAGATGCACAGTCTGTAGGATTGTCTTCAGAGCGAGCACGATGCCACATGTCCTGGGAAATCCATTTGTCTATATGACTGACACAGTTGGCAAAGTAATTTTTGAGAATGTGTGGCAGACTCCTAATTCAACTCAGGGCCACACTTGTGTCCGACCACGTGTGCACTGGTACATATGCATAGGTTAGGGTAATCAGCTGCTGAAGATAGGACAACAGCTTCAACAAAAGGTGAGCACCACACAGCTCGATGCGGGGTACTGACACATGTTTCAAAGGAACCACTTTCGTTTTCGCAATCACTATGGTGAAGGTAATGAACTGGTCTGAATTAAGGAAGTGAAAATACACCACTGCTACATAGCAGTTATCAGATGCATCCAAGAATCCATGGAGCTGCACATCAACGCCCTGGAGACAAGTAAAAGGATGAGGGACTGAGAGCAAATTCACTGTTGCCAACATTGATAAGAACTGCTGCCAATCTTTGAAGACAGGTGAAGGGAGTGGATCAAGCCAGGCAAGGCCCAGCAGCCACAGAAATTGCATTAAAACCTTTTCCCAACATCACAGTTCGAGAAAGCCAGCCGAGAGGATCAAATAAACGAACAATGCATGCGAGAACAGCTCTCTTGGAGTTGGCTTCCACAAGTCTGATGTGTGCCTAGCACACCCTTCCACTAGTCCTTCTGCCACAGTGTACTCATTTTGTATGCCCTACACTCAGTGCGTGTCGTAAGTAATAAATATTCCTTAAAATATGTTTCTTTAAATTTACTCTTTAATTTGCTAAGTTTTCAAGTGTCTAATTATTGTTCCAATGCTTTTCAAAATGTATGTTAATATTTGTCATTCATTTTCAAACGTCATTATTCAGTTGCATCAGCTACACTATGTGTATTGTATCCTTCCGCTTGAACATGATGCAACAGGAAGAATACTCCAAGATAAGACATTCCAAAAATTACCAGCAATGTTTTAATATGTTTTGCTATTCTTCCAGTGTCCATTTTGTATTGTGTCTTATGTAATTTCCTTCTATTTAGTGTGTTTGTATCTGAACTACTTTGCACCGTGCGAAGTCAACCTCCCTAGCTGGGCTGGCTTGGCAACTTAAGATGTCATGTTTCAGTGAGTCGGAATTAGACACGTGGAGGAGCTAGACGTGTTTTTGTCTACCTGGGTCCTTCATCAGATTTGCACCAGCCATCTTTAGTTTTCAACAGTTATAATAAATTTACAAGAACCGTTTTTGCTGTTTTGATCTGGGGCTCCTCATCCCCTGCCGGCTGTCGCATCCAGAAGCGTACATTCGCATATTAAGTATACCACCAGCCCCGTGCTGTTTTACTGCGTCACCTACTGGAGAGGTTTGTGCTACAGGTCCGTTTAGCTGGCATTGGCCTTCTGCAAGTACCAGTTTTTTGTTCATGGTGAGTAAACATCAAAAAAATTATTGACGTCTTTCATTTGCAAGTAGTGTTCTTGGCTCACCCCGTCCCTAGTAATGCTTAACGTAAATTTGAGTGTGTTGTGGCATGGGGACTGACCCTAACAAGTCCCCGAAGATCTTTCATTTGTGGGTGCAACAATCTTCTGGTACGTAGCCTGACCCGTGGTCGTCTGCCTGTCGACCCTGGGGTCATCATAAAAGGGGGTTTCATTCGCGGCTTCTGCCACTTCTCCTTTCCCCACTACCCATCTCATCAAAGCTCTCCCTGCTAGCCGGTCCATTCCTGTAACTTTGTCACTCATGTCCCGTCCGAGTTACCAACCTATTCAATGTCATCATCATCATCTACACATCCCCCTCCCCCCTAGCACTCGTGCTAGTTAAGTCTATCAATTTCATACAAGGCATCATTGGCAATGTACATGCCACTGAATTCTAAGAATGTCACATGATTCAGATGCGTTACAAAAAGTGAAGATTTCACAATCAGCTAGGGTCAATCAACTCTTCCAGAAGTTCCCACTTATAAAGTTAAAAACACCCTTTCCCCAAAAATTTTCATCAGTTCCCTCTGCAAGACTCGGGCAATTTTCAATGAATACAACTTCAGTGATGATGTCATCAACACCCGGCACCATGAGGGAATTGATTACCTTCATCTTTCCACAACTGTTGAAGCATTCTGATTGCAAGTAGAGGGCAGCAAGTTACCCCAAATGTCACAGAGTTCGACTGATAAAAGTGTAACTCAAGAGCTGGTTCAGGATGCCAAAGAATCAACTGAGAGTGTCTATCTTCAAGATGGACAAAGGATCTAGTGATACATCTGCTAAACATCACAACAAAGGACTGTGGCATGAATTTCAAACTTACAAATAATATTGATCATGTCAGGCTGACGCTTTGAGCCAGAAAAGAGACAGTAATTCAAGGATTTTCTGTGGGATAGTTTGGGCAGTAGCATCAAACATCACTCTAAGCTCAGTGGCAGAACTATTGAATTTGAGCATTTCATGTAATGTAATAAGGGTTCTGGTCAGTAGATTTGTCTGCCCGATACTATATTCCACGTGCTGTAGGCTTGTGTCGGTGTTCACACAGAAACACCTGGATTCCAGAAGACCACAATATTGTGACATTAACATCAATAATAATAAGCAACTTTAGTTTCTAACATGAACTTGTTTGAGAGAGCATAACACGGTTCAACTTACACAGATGCTATCTTGTTTTCCAACAGTCTTGTCAACTTGTAAACACAGGTGCATTGAGGGTACACTGTTTATGCAATGAATGGTTTGGTAAAGATATCACACATACACAAAAGCAATGACTACATATACAACAGAAACACTTTTAGGTAATGTGCACAATACATTGAACAATGTGGGTTTATAAAGCAGACGAGCACAGTACACATGTGATTAAGAGCAACTGTAAACTAAAGGATTAATTCACATTTTTACAAACATTCTGCATGGGGATGCTGGAAACATTATTACAAGAAACATCAGAAAATCCTGAATTAGCTATATCCTAGAGATTAATCACAAAAATTAAGCAAACATCTGAAACAATTTTACTCACCTCACCATCAGTAGATGGAGCAACATTTGAGTATCGTGATTCACAAACAACGTCGGTAAGTGATCGAGGACTGATTTTGGGAACACCTGGAAATGACTCGTCACAGTTATAGGCAAAATAGCGATAAACCTGTAAATTGAATAAAGTCTATGAGCCAGGTATATGGAAAAAATACATAATCACATGTATGGCTAAATATAAACAAAATACTAAGAAAGATTGAAAGTGAGATGATGGGTGCATGCCAGCGTGTGTGTGATTGCAAGCATTTACATTTGTACAGCCTGTCTCATACAAGAATTCCATATTTTGACAGTTCACTTTTGAGAAGTGCATCTGTAAACAGGACTGTGGAGACAGTGCTTTTCCAGGTAGATTAAAAGCTACAAACAATGGAACTGCCAGGCACATTTATCAGAAGAGAAATGTCCAAATATGGAAAAGTTACATGAGACAGCCTACATGTATGTGATTGCAGGCTTGTGTTCATGTGTGTCAAATTTTAATATTTACTTTCTGCAGAAATTTTCCATATCATATTTTAATTTTATATTTGTACCAGATATCTCTTTTCTTATTGTAGACTTAAAATGTGACTAAATTTTGCGCATATAAAATGTTTTTTACCTCACACAGGTTTTGCAAAGTGACTCTTGAAAGTCAAAATTTGCATGTTACGGTTTTATGTATGACACTAAAACGAGCTGATATACTAAACTGAGAAAACTTACAGTGAGTAACGATGTTGTATGCTACAAGGTCTACTATATAAAAACAAAAAAAAAATGATTTTTCATATTACAAAAAAATTCTCGTAACTTTTAATTTTATTTTAAATTTAAGGAATTTTTTTATATAAAAATATTATATTTTTCATTTTTGTATAATAGACCTTGTAACCAACAATATCCTTATTCAATGTAATTTTTTTTAATTTGGTATATAAAATTTTGTGGCATACATAAAACTGTAAAATGCAAATTTTAACGTTTACAAGTCATTATGCTAAAACTATGAGAGAAAAAAATAAGATGAAGATTTTGTCACAATTTATGGCTACAATTAGAAAAAATTATGTGGTACAAGTATAAAAATAAAAAAATGATAAAAAATTATTTAGACCATGCCCTTAAGATATGTTGTACATTCAAAAAAATATTCAAATAGCCACTGCTTTCAAAATATTAATACAGCTTGGACAAAAAATAAATAAACCGAGTCAACTTACTGAGTACTATGTGTGTACCAAGTTCCTAAGGTACCTCTAAAAAAATTTTCAAATGGCCACCATTGTAAAAATGTGACATGCATTAGCAAAATACATAAATGTCAGGTCACTTTACTAAGTGTACCAAGTAAAATAACATTTTTAACAACTGTTTCTCAGAAATTTTATGTGATCAAAAATTGTTCAAATGCCACCACTATAAAAATCTGAATCATGAATTATTTAAATAAATAAAAGTCAAGTCACCTTACTAAGTACCAAGCGTGCACCAAGTTTTTGAAGTTTTTTTACAATTAGTTTTGCACATATCTTGTGTGATCAAAAATTATTTAAATGGCAGCCATTTTAAAAACATGATACTGCATTTACACTAAGTACATAAAAGTTAAGTCGAGTTACTACATACTATGCTTGTATCAAGTTTCATAAAATTCCATCCATTGGTTCAAAAGTTTAAAGGGGTGCATGTGCACACATGCACGCACATTCATACACACACAACACATAACATACACATAACCTATAACATATACACAACAGATAACATACACATAAATTAAACATAATATACACATAACTCATAGCACACAACACATAACACACACAACACACAGCATAATCACACAACCACACACAACATGATCACATAACCAAACAATCATGCACAACAAACAAAACACATAACAAAATACACATAAAACACAACACACTCAAACCACATGCACAACACACAACACAATCACACAACACATAATCACTTAACACACAATACAATCACACATCACACAATACAATCACACAACACACAACACAGTCACACAACACACAACACAATCATACAACATATAACACAATCACACAACACAAGAACATACAACCACACAACCACACACAACTCAATAATGCACGACCACATGCAACACAATCACACAACGCAATCACACAACACAACCCCACACAACCACACACAGCACACACAAAACATACAACACACACAAAATAATATAATACACACAACACACACATAACAAAATCCACACACAACACACTTAACAAATAGCATACACAATATACATAACTCACACATGCGAGGGTAATCTAATACACCTAAAAATATTAAAATAAAACTAGCCCAACAAATAATAAGAAAATACAGTCCTAGTCAATATATGAGAGTTCAGATTAATTCACAATAACTGAAAAACTGAAATAATAAATTAACTACAATCAACTTCTGTGTTTTAACAAAGATAGGTCCTGCTTTGATTTCCTTCACATTGTTCTTTAAGTTACTAGTATTCGTGTTCATGTTGTATATTATTATGTGGCTTTTTAATGGTAAATTTATCTCAAATTTTAAAATGTTTCTTTTGATATATTTGGGTCAGATAGACTGCAATTTCTTTTTGCTTGTTCCTTTCAGACCTCTTTTTATTTACTTTTTCTTTTTGCCTGTGTTTTGACTTAAGAGTTTTTTAAAGTTATTGATAATGTGGTCTTAGGACTTGGATGGCAGGATGCTTAGTTTTCGTTGTCTAAAGTCCTTAAGGCAATTTGAATTTTATTTCCTGGCTAGTGACTTGTGATTGCAGCGTGGCGGGACGTGGACAGAAAAATGGTAATCTAATATCTTTAAGGCATGTTTCATTTTGTTTCCTGGCTAGAGAATTGTGACGGCAGCATGGCAGGATGTGGACCAAGACATGTTCATGGGGCCTGCTCCACCCTGAAACATTGTGCACTGCTGTTGGCTGCAACCCGATACAGCGTGTCCGGCTGCAGATATGGTGGTCATCGAGTGAGGGACGGAGCGCCGGCGCCATGTCACACTGATGTTATCAGGGAAGCGATAGCCAAGCTACTTGTCGGATCTGCAGAGCAGGTAGACAGCAGTTTTCAGAGTCAGGGCCTACGCGGGGAGTGGGGTAGGCTTCAGGGAAGAAATGTGCAGAATTTAGGTTGCGTGGGTGGTCAGCCTGGCAGGAAGTTGGAAGATCGCGCACAGACAAATGGGTGATAAGGACACAGTCCGTAGTTGTGTGGGAGGCAAGGCGGAAAAGGTCAAGCTTTACGGAAGAATGACACTGGTTTACAACTATACCAACTCCGGACTCTCACAACGCAAGAAGTGATTTGACTTTATTTTTACTAAATAAGGTTATTTTGCCAGAGAGTAATCTCAAGCTATGCTGCAAGGGCAAGTGGAGCTGTTTGTTAACTCTCAGTTGTGTTTGTTTATTTTCTCTCTTTATTTTTCTGAGAAGTAAATATTTATTTCTCATTTAAAGTAGGTGTAACAGTATAAACAGCATACTCTATTTTTATTAATGTCATATGCGTATCCTAATTTAATGTAGTATAAATCCTCCATGAATTTTTTAATCTTACAAAATGTGTACTTTTAATATTGAAACTCAACATAATTACTTCACCAAACAATTTATTCACCTAAGGGTCTATATGGAAAATATGTTCATAAATTATATTTGCGGGAAGTACGTTCCATGTATTAAGATAAGCCTAACTGATTTTGTAGGTGGTGTATGATTGTATTTATAAAGTTTCCAGAATACGTAAAATACAAAAAAGCTTTTGTTTGATCAATACGGCTAACTGTACGGTTTCAGCTTGTTATTGGTGCTGTATGATAAAGATGTAGCAAGCAATGGTCATGTGTTGGGAATGCTTTCCTAGAGTTTTAATATACAGTTTAACAATCTATTTCCTATTATTTCAATACAAAATGTTCCCAAGAATTGTGATCCAATATCAGTCAAAATATTTCACTAGAATCTCTACAATGGAAAGAATTCTGCTTCTCGATATTTAAACATTGCATGCAATTTCAGCATTTTGCAGCGCCGTAGTTCTCTACCTACCTAAAATATAAGGTGGTAATTGTTGAAGTTGGTTAATAATAGAAGCGATGTAAACGGATAAAACAAGACTTTATTACACCATGCTGTAATAGCCACCGAACTACAACTCTACCAGAATTACAATGGCACAGATCACACACAAGAGAAAGCAGTCTTAACCTAAACAAGAGTCAATCATGCATATCAATATTGACTGTCGACTGTTTACACTCTGGATGTCGACTGACTGTTTACACTCTGGATGTAATATTTACCTTTACTCAACACCATCCCTTAAATTTACATACTTAAAATACACAAAACTGAACAAAAAGCATCGCACCAAATATGAACACATGCCAGGGCACAAGAAAATGGAAAAAAAAAAAAATCCTTGCAAATAAAAACAGTTACTGAACAAGTCCTATCTTTTCTACACAAACATTGTGCTTGGCTCCCCCCAAGGGTTTGGTCAAAACATCAGCTAACATTTCCTCCGTTGGTACATACACAACACTTACATGTTCCCTTAAAAAATGAAACCTGATGTCTATGTGTTTTGATCTATTGTTTGTAACAGAGTTTTTTGCAAGTTGAATTGCACCCTTATTGTTACAGTACAGAACACATGATTCTTTCATTCCCTTTGGGTCAATTTCTAACACCAATTGCCTCAGCCACAACAGCTCCTGAACTGTGAAGGACAGGGCCATGTATTCTGCCTCACAAGTGGACAAGGCTACAGTCCTCTGCTTCTTGCTGTACCACGATACTGCACCACCAGACTGCTTGAACACACACCCAGTGACAGAATATCTGTAGTTGATTTGGTTCCCCCAGTCAGCATCACAATAGCCCTTCAACTCACTGTCACCATCCCTAGAAAACTCCAGCTTGTAGTTTGATGTCCCTTTTAAGTACCTCATCACTCTTTTAACTGCTTTCCAGTGCACTTTCTTGTGGGATCCATTAAACCTACTTAAAAGGTTCGTCGCAAATGAAATATCACGTCTTGTGATGTGAGAGAGATAAAGGAGGCTTCCAATGGCTTCCTGATATGGGACGT
This sequence comes from Medauroidea extradentata, assembly GCA_003012365.1. NCBI lineage: Eukaryota > Metazoa > Arthropoda > Insecta > Phasmatodea > Phasmatidae > Medauroidea > Medauroidea extradentata. The sequence goes on along the minus strand of PNEQ01099531.1, from coordinate 1,559 downwards.
CGTAATCTTCACAGTCCTGGCTGTCTTTTTCATCTTCTGCATCAAAGTTCAGGCTTGGGTCGAGTGGAGTTGGTGATGGTTTGGCCTCGCTCATACCAAATTTTTTTAAAACCTTTTCGGCATACTTTTCTTGAGACATCCAAATGATTCCTCTTTGTCGATCTCTGGTGATGGTTATGCCGAGACACTGATCTGCAGGGCCTAAGTCTTTCATCTCAAAATGCCTTTTCAGTGAGGTCTTGACTTCTTTCATGAGCTTTTTGTTGTTCGAGAAGAACAGCATGTCATCAACGTACAGCGCAATAATCAGCACGTTAACACCATCCCTCAAGTGGTAGACACAAGGGTCTGCACTAGACCTGTTGAACTTGAGTCTTGTTAACACTTCATCAATTTTTTTGTTCCAATTCCTCCCAGCCTGCTATAATCCATATACAGCCTTCTTCAGTTTCCACACCTTTCCTTTATCCGCTGTTTTGAATTCTTTTGGTGGGATGACATAGATATCCTCATGTAAGTCCCCATAAAGATAAGCTGTGGCCACATCCATGTGGTCGATCTCAAGGTCTTCTCTTGCAGCCTGTGACATGAGATATCTGAGGGAAGTGTACTTGACGACTGGTGAGTAAGTCTCCTCATAGTCGATGCCTTGTACTTGGCTACACCCCTTCACGACAAGTCGGGCCTTGAATGTTTCTGTACTGTCACCACTGCCGGGTTTTATTCTTAGCACCCACTTTGTTTTTAGAGCCTTAGCATTTTTGGGTAAAGTTGTCTCTATGAATGTATCAATTTTTTTTAATGATGAAAATTCACTGTTTATGGCACTTTTCCACTCTTCTGAGTGCCCGCCTTCTAATGCCTCATCAATGTCGAGGACATCTTCAGAAATGTTTGCATTTTGGGCATAGTATGTTGTGTGGTCGGGCCAAGCTTTAGGTTTTGGTGTTCGTGACGATCGGCGGGGTGCTTCACTCGAATTCTGGGATTCTCTTGCCTTTTCAGCTCAACTTTGTTGACAATCTTTCTCGAAGCCTAAGAATGGTTCATCATCACTGTCTTGAGCTGTTTTGCCTTCTTCTGCCGCAGAATCAGGTTCTTCGCTCTGCAAGGCTTCACCCACAGGATTTTCAGCTAAATTCTTCTCAAGTGGCATTTATTCCATCTTGCTCACATTTTCAAAAAAAAAATTACGTCCCTGCTGATCATGATAGTGTTGTTTTCAAGGTCAAGACACCTGTATCCTTTTGTTGAGTCACAATATCCAACAAACAGGTGTTTCATTGATTTTTGGTCCCACTTTTTCCTCTTTGACTTTGGAACGTGTACCATGACTTCGCAACCAAAAACTTTCACGTGTGATAAGGACGGCTTCCTACCATGCCAGGCTTCATATGGTGTCTTCTGATCCAAGGCAGCAGAAGGAGATCTGTTTGTCAAGTACACTGCTGTGGATACCGCCTCTGCCCAAAAAGTTTTTGGTAGGTCTGCATCAAAAAGCATAGTCCTAGCTTTTTCCACGACTGTCCTGTTGATTCTTTCGGCCACCCCATTTTGTT